>JANAVB010037818.1:7818727-7883727 GCA_029216955.1 Iris pallida | reverse complement strand
AACTTTAGGATACCAATAATAATATATTTGAATATTTCATAAAGTGTCCAACCATATAATGACTAATGAAAACACACAGAAAGTGTTGTCATAAAGTTATTTTATGGCACTTACGAAGTGTTGTCATAAAGTTATTGTATGGCACTTACGAAGTGCCATACAATAACTTTAGGAAATGGTTGGACACTAAGTAGTACTATTCAGAACACATCGATCGATCTGCACACACAGAAAGATGAGAATTTATGAATATTTCAACTTTCAAACATATAATGACTAATGAAAAAATAAAAGAAACACAACTGAAATAACAAAATCTATGATTTGGATTTGGAGGATTTCCAAATTCAAATCCAAATAGTAAAATCCGGTTACCAAACAAGCCCTAAGGATGGTAAATAGGCCAACCAAATTTGAATGTGTGAACAGGAGCAATATCCATACCCAACCAAATTTGAATGAGATCATTAGAAATGTAGGGATCATAAATAGGGCAAACCAAAGAAACCCAAGTATGGTATAATCAGATCAGGTTCATATTTGGAAAAACTATCCAGGTCTCTTCATTCGAATGATATCATAAATAGGCCAAATTTGAGTGAGCCCATGCTTAATAGTATTTTATTTAAATACTGTCCAGGTCTCTTCAGTACCAAAAACTGTCCAAACATTTTAGAAACCTGGGCTCGAGACAGGAAAGGTGTCTTCAGTACCAAAAATGCTTAGTAGTATTTCATTTAAATACTGTCCAGGTCTCTTCAGTACCAAATATTGTCCATTGAAAAACTGTCCAAATATTGTCCATTGAAAAACTGTCCATTGAAGAGAGATCTTCCTCCAGTTTCTCAAAAGAAAGCAAAGTCTTGGTGGAAGTTGTATTGGCCAAATTTATCGATGAGATATGCAACCAGCTAGGGAAAACAAAATAGGTAACAAGAAACACATAGAAAGCGCTTTTCAACTTTTAAGTCTAGGATGCTTTTTTGAAAGTTAGACAGGGTGATTCAAACTGAGCAAGCAACACACAAAATAAGCTATTTTTGCAATCAAATGACACTAGAATGTGTTTAGCTCCAAAGCGAGTGAGTGAACATAAAGTAAAAAAAAAAAGAATCCTAAAGCGAACGTAAAAGAAGAGAAAAAGAAATTAAGGAACAAAAATTCTTCAGTACAGAGGAAGAATAAGAAAAGTTAGAACTCAACAAGGTTCAATCAAGTAAGCAATTCTGTCCTTTTCTCCACTTTTGACAAAATTACCAATGATCAATTGCGTAATGAACTGTCGTAGGCAAAGTATTTGCACAAGTCGAGTGTAACTGTATATGTAAGTTGGATTCATACTTACATTTTCTAACTGCATCAGACTATGTAATCAATAATGACCTGCTGCTTTTAAGTTGTACTATGGCAGCAACAAAGAAGACGCAGCAAGTCGCAATGGTGGGAAGCAAATATTGGCAATGAGCTAACAAGTTAATCCCAAAGAAGGCACGAGTAGCTTCCTGTTCCAAACATGCTTAGTAGTATTTCAGTCACTTTAAAAACTGTCCAGATATCACTTCTGTAATGAAGTTTTTGGTACTGAAATACTACTAAGCATTTTAGGTGCTTCATTTAAAGAGTTGCCAGTCTATACCACAGAAGCACAACTGAAATAGACAGCAAAGGTGCCTGAAGCTAAAGCTTATTCTTGAACATATTGATCCAGGGATGAAATTTATATCCAGTTACCAAGAGAATGAAAATTAAAAAAGCAAAAAAAAATTTCTAGATGTTACATATTCTGAAAGTTTCATAAACTATTGATGTTCACAGTAAAAAAAATGCATGGACAAAGCAAAAAAAGACTAAATTTGTGGTTCTTGTAAGGAAGATCCATGAAACGTATCTAAAATGCAAACAATATCATATTGAATGCACCTTCCTTGAATGAGCAATAAGGTAGGTTTTCCTCCACTCTAACTAGCTCTCTTTGTGGCAAGCCAGTCTCGTGTCTTAAACAGTAATAAGGTAGGTCTGTGTAGTTGAGTAATTGGTTCAGTTACCAGAAGAGTATAAGTAGGCAGTTATTAAGTATGAATCAAACAGTTTCCAAATCAAACCAAACTGTAGAAAATTTTGTCGTACCTTAAACAATTTTCAAATTCTGACCTTCACTATTACTACACAAGCAAGTTTTACCAGTCAAGAACTTGACAACCTTTTGGTACTCCCCTAAAACAATAAACAAGGAAGATTGAACCATTAGCACAAATGTACATATACTCGATATGAAATAATGTACTAATCAACATCCTTCTTTACAAATACAATGGAACTAAGTTAAACATACATCTTAATAATTTAATTACCTGAATATCTTCTAAACTAATATACTTGTGTGGCCAAGCAATTGTACTTCCTATAGCATCATCAAGGGTGAAAAATTCTCTTGAGGCTCGAAACAAAATAACATCTGGAACTAAAACTTGCTTAACCCAAACTTTGTAGCAATCTGGCCCAAGTATGACATGATGTACCATTGACGTAGAATCCGTGGAAGCAATTTCCGCCTTTGCCACCACCTGTCCTGTGGCATTCCAGTTTAACAGGTCGCACTTAGCACCCATAAGGTTTGTAGTAGCACTAGCATTCACACTCTCTTGACGGGACTACAAAGAAACAATGAGCTAAAAGTAAGTTTACTATTTCAGCATTAAATATCAATAACATACCATTAAAAATACCTGTCGACTTGAGGTAGTTGGCAACTCTCCTCTACTGTTACTAGGCTCTCCTGGAAACTGTAAAACAATTTTATGACTTGAGTTTTGTGAAACTTAAGATTGATAGGTTTTCGAAAAAACATGAGTTGAAGATAAAATTATCACAACTTACCATGTCTGGCCTAAGCTCTCTTAGAATTTTTTGCGTAAGATCCTGAGTTTTGTGAACCTCATTTAACTCATTAATGACAAATTGCATCCATGTTTTGTTTTGTAAGTGGGCCTCTATTTTAGATGGTGTAACTCCAAATCCAAGGCCTCTAATAAAACCTGAGCGTTCTGGACCAAAATACTTACTCACTGCATCCTCATTTATGGAGGTCGAACTATCTGAAAGCTCTTTCAACTTTTTTATATCCGACTAAAAAAGAGATGGTATTAGCATATTGTGAGAATCATAAAAAACACAAGATAATAACAAATTTGAAATAAATAAGTTTTAGTTACATACAATTGCCTTATCTGCAACATCATTGATCGGCTCTCCCCTCTTATCGCCCTTCCTTTTCTTATGTCCTTCGATCCACAGGTCTACCCTCGATATAGATTTGCCCTCATTTTCAATTTTCTATCAAAAATCGAATAACAAAATGATTGAAACATATCAAGTTTATTGCAAGCAATGAGAATTTTACAGATACATGAACTAAAAACAAGTACAACTTATACCAAATCATGCTCATATCTTGCATAACCTTTACGGCTCAAAGTATAAGGCAGCGTTTGTTTTGCCCTTGCAGCCTGCTTCATTTGACATAATTCCTATACAAAATAAGTTAAGACAAAGCTTATAACTCTAATACAAATATACAATGCATATAATTTAAAAACAATTAGATATCATATTTACCTTAAATTGATCGGAGGTTCGAACCTTTACAAATTCATCCCACTCACGGTCTGTAGGTTCGGCCGGTTTGAGGAGGGTAATATGTCGAGATACATCCACACCAGCATCTATAACTTTTCTTAAATTTCGAGATATATAGGATTTCCAATTTCGCCATGACTTTCCCATCAAACGCAGGATAAACTTCTTGTAACAATCCTCAATAACATATTTTTGCTACATTTACAAGTAAAATCAAGGATAAGTAATTTTATTAAATGCTTTACAAGAAGGGACAATAATAATATACGTAAACAAAGTACATACCATAATCAAAGTCCATAATTTCTCTTTGATTCCCTTCTCTACGTTGTGCCATGTATTTATGTTTATTGGAACATTCTCTCGAACAATACACCCAACAATTGTACTGAATCTAACTGATATTTTTTCCACAGGCTGTCCATATTCATTCCACTCAATCATTGTACGATTCTTTTCACCAACTGCAATAACTGGGACCTTTGTTTTTCCTCTGGTTCTCTTTTTTTTACCACCAGCATTAATATTTCCTTCTGTCCCAGAGTCAGTGTCCTCATCAGAACTATCATGAGGTAACCTAGATAAAAGTGGGCTTTCATAAACGACATGTGATGATTTCCCTGCCATATCACTATAAAAAGATGAATTAAATCAGTATCAATAGAAAGTATAATTCATAATACAGTTTGGCCAACCAAAATATATTAACCCAGGATGATAGTTGAAATCACTTTTCTTATTCGTCTTGTTTACATTCCTATAGGATATGCTGGTAAGTATTGTTAACTAACATTCATGGTAAGACTCTTAATGTGAATATTATAGTTATCGATCTGTCCTTCTTCCCCAATTGATGCTCTTGAAGATTTTATGAAGCTTAAACTAAGGAGATCGTGCAAATTTGATCGAAACTTTACGTTGCTCGATGAAGAAAGCCTAAGGAGACTACTGGAGTCTGAGGATGAATTGTAGCTCTCAATTGTTTAGACTTCGTGAAAGAGTGTATCAATTTTGATCATTCAAGTACTGAAACGAAGGAATTGTATTTTTAACCAGACTTGAAAGATACCTGTATAATCTGTGGATAAGCATTACAGTTGTTGTATAGGTTTTACTTTTATCATGTTCTATCTTATGTTTGCTATTTGGTCTCTTGTACGAGACGAATGATTTGTTGTGGGTGACACCGTAGCTGACTGATATAGAACTTTCTGAATTTATCAGGATAATACACCCCACAATAGAAACATTCATATGTAGCCTAAATGCTGTAAAAAAAACTATATGTAACCATTGCATGTGAGAAGCATAATTAGATGAACTTTCAGTATCAAACTCAATGCCAAAAACGAAAAATGAAAAATGCAAAAGCTCTGGTAAAGATAATGTGCGTCGAAGCCGTTTAGCCCAAAGCTTGTGACCAGACCTCGTCCAGGAACCAGATAAGGCTACCTCAGGGATACTTCCCTACAAGATACCAACGTAGAAGGAAAATTATCAATTCCACAAGCATACAAGTAATGAATGTGACTCACTTAACTATATATAAAGAAACATGCACAGTGTGGAAAAAATTAACCCAAAAGACAAATCAAATGTCAAAGCTCAACATGTATAGAAATCTAAGTATGAAATGACAGTAAAAGATAAGCATCAACAGTACTGCATTTGGGTTCACCTCAATAGCATGGATTGCCGCTTTGAGTGCTTGCAACTGCGAAGGTAAAACCTTATGATGTGGAAAGTCACAACTATCCTCTGGTAACCTACATGTTGCTACATGGATGGCATATCTTTCTTCAAGGTCGAAGTCTAATTCAAAAGTAGAGTGGCATATCCTACAATATTTTTCATCTCTCCAGTACAAGTCATGGCAACTCTCACACCGAGCTAGTGATTCCATATATGACCTTTTACTTTTTTTTTACAGCATTTAGGCTACAATAGAAAGCATTCCAAATCCACTTATCAAAGGATTGTAACCATTTAGTCTATATGTATCTAAAAACATAGTGTAACCATTTTGTAAATTCTTTATATAGTACCCAACAATATCAGGATAATGCACCCCACAATAGAAAATAAGAAGATGACAGAAAAAAAACTATATGTATCTAAAAAAATAGTGCAACCATTTTGTAAATTCTTTACATAGTACCAGTCAAATCGTAGTTTCGACACTACTTCAAACATTCATATGTAAAGTCTTTACATAGTACCAGTCAAATGAATGTTTCGATTCTACTTCAAACATTCATATCAGGATAATGCATCCCACAAAAGAAATATAAAGATGACAGAAAAAAAAGGTATATGCATTTTATTTGATAATACAGTTTTAGCTTGGATGTCCCCATGCTTATTTGATAAAAGAATATGCATTTTATTCAGAACAAATGGAGTCCCCATGCTTATTGGATGTCCCCATGATTTCATAATACAGTTTCAGGCAATTTTAGTAAACATAGCAGTTTGCAGTAAACAAATTAAGAAGAGTCTCAGGCATTGAGAAGAGTACAAACTGAAAAATGATGCTTCAGAGATGATGCTTTACTGGAAAATTAAACATATCAGTTTGCAGTACTTACAGAGCTTCAGAGATGATGCTATACTGGAAAATTCAACAAACAGACTCAAAGAGCTTCAGAGATGAAAAATCCATGTACTGATGAAGAATCAAAGAGCTTCAGAGCTTCAGAGATGAAAATTCAACAAGCAGACTCAAATACCAAATAACTTGAAGAAGAGAATGTGCATAGAAAAATTTCAGGAATTCTAACAAAATACTAGTTCATGGATAAAACACAAATTAAGCCATATTTGTCCAAGATGAAAACACAAATTAAGCCACATAAGTACAATAGAAAATAGAAAGGTTGGCTGATTTGAGCCATAATTGTCCAAGATAAAAACACAAATTAATCAAAATGATTCTCTATAATTCAGCCCAACTACTATAGCGACACAAGAAGACCTTCACAATTCCTCCTCTTGTACAGCTCATCACCATCCCTATGGTCTATCTCAAGTGCAAAAACATCTTGTAGGGCATATGACGTATAAACACTTTCATCAAAGGTAGCTAGGTCATGAAAGCCTCTTGGTGGCGCCTTTAATACTACATGCCAATTTGATCTTTCACTTTCTTTGGAGTAAAATACTTGCTTTGCTTGTGATGCAAAAATGAATGGATCTCTTTCAAATGTACTTAGTCCTTCATGAAGATTAACTAAGGTGAATCCATCCTCTTTCTTTATACCACTAACTATGTTGGCCCAATCACATTGAAAGACAGGAATTCGAAATGTGTTGAAGTCCAATAATAAAATATCCCTTATAACCCCATAATAAGAAACATTTGCAACAACTTGTGATGTATCCCTGGCGCTGGATCTACATATAGTCTCAGCTTCGATATAAATACCATAATCTTGAGTAGATCTCTCAACTTCTGTTGTATGAAAGCGTTTTCCATTTATCACATAACCCAAGTACGAGATTGCCACACGTCTAGGTCCTTGCACAAGCCATCTAAGCGTATCTGATATTATGCCCGCTGCACTTTCAAGACTAATCTGTAAAAACATAACTAGTATTAAAATTTACCTATCATAACTACTATAACTTGTATCTGGTGTGTCTGTGTATGTATATATGACCTTCTCTGACATCCATGAAATGAACGTTTCTAAATGCCTCTTCTGCAGCAAATTATTATCCCGTAATAAGCGTCGATCATCACGCTTTAACTCCTCCATGTGTACTCTAATAATGACATCAAGGTTTATATAGTTACTAATATATGTATAAAAAATTTTAATGCAACTTTTGATATTGGAATGTGTTGGTAGTATACTCACGGAATATATGGTTCAACTTCTGCACTGTTTAGAAGAACATAAAGATGAGCGGCCTTCAACATTTCACTTGATAAGGTAACTACTTTTCCTTTTGAAATTGGACGCCCCTCTATAATTGCATCATCCTCAAAATCTTCATTGCGATGTAACTTTGTGCCTAAAGCTGCTGTTTGTGGCATGTATTCACTACAAAATCTCACACATTCATCCACTAGATAGCATTCAGCTATGCATCCTTCCGGTCGAGCACGATTTCTAACAAATCCCTTAAGATACTTCATAAATCTATTGGAAGTAAAACAAGAAGAAAAATTAACAAATAGTGGATGATCTGATTTAGGAATTTGTTGAATAAACTATAAATCCCAAAAATATAAAGAGGTTCAATTACATACCTCTCAAAAGGGTACATCCATCGATAATGCACCGGCCCGCATAATCTAGCCTCTCGTCCTAAATGTATTGTCAGGTGAACCATGATATCAAAAAAAGCTGGAGGAAAATACCTTTCCAACATGCATACAGTCTGCACAATTTCATCTTCCAGTACTTCCAATTTATTTTTGTCAATGACTCTTTGACATAGTTCATTAAAAAAAGAACACAAACGAAAGATTGCCTTCCTTGGTCCGTCTGGAAGAAGTCCTTTTAAAGCAACTGACAGTAATTGTTGCATTAAAACATGATAATCATGGGACTTGAGACCAATAATCTTGCATTCTTCCAGCTTGACACAATTGCTAATATTTGAACTATAACCATCAGGTATCTTCAAATCAAACAGTCTCTTACAAAAGATTTGCTTTTCAGCTTTTGATAGTGTATAAGGTGCTGGAGGAAGAAAAAATCTTTGTCCTCTTGGTTCTACATATAAGTCGGACCTAATATTCATGTCCGCTAAATCTCCACGAGACTGTAATCCATCCTTCGTATGTCCTTTAATATTCAATAGCGTTCCTAAGATGCTTTGGCAAATATTCTTCTCAGTATGCATCACATCCAAGTTGTGACGCAACGGTATAGCCTGTTATACAAAAAATGTACCAAGTCTCTAAAACATTAATCTCTTATATTAAAATTAAATAAAAACTGAGAATTGTAGTGAAAAATAATTTACCTCCCAATATGGTAATTGAAAAAATATTGACTTCTTTTTCCACATTTGAGGAGGTTCGTTCTGCTTTCTTTTCTTCTTCTTGCTCTTTCCCCACACATTTTGAACTTCATTTACGGCATGTAAAATTTCATTGTTAGTCAATGGTTTTGGTGGGAGCCCTTTTTTCTTAGTCCTATCAAACCAGCTAGCCTTATCACGCCACAAGTGTCTAGGTGGAAGAAATCGCCTATGAGACATATACACAGTCTTATGCGACTTCTTTAAATATCGAGAACATGTATTAGGACCACATATAGGACATGCAAGTTTTCCTTTTGTTGTACAACCAGCCAAATTACCATAAGCTGGAAAATCATTGATTGTCCACATCAAAATAGCTTTCAAATTAAATACAGACTTAGTGAATGCATCATATGCCTCTACGCCATGGCTCCAAAGCTCCTTCAAGTCATCAATAAGTGGTTCAAGATATACATCTATGTCGTTTCCTGGTTCATCTTTGCCAGGTATAAGTAAAGTCAACATCAAATTCTCTTGTGCCATGCATACATTGGGGGGCAGGTTGTATATACATAGCAAGACCGGCCACATACTGTATTGGGTACTGAGATTTTTGTAAGGATTAAAGCCATCTGATGATAGCCCAAGCCTGATATTTCTTGGATCCGAAGTAAAATTGGGCCATTTTTTATCAATAGAATCCCACACAACCGAGTCTACTGGATGGCACATTCTTTCATCTTGACTATGGTGGGTGGAGTGCCAAATCAATTGTTCTGCCTTATCTTTTGACATAAACATCCTTTTTAATCTTGGTATTATTAGAAAGTATCGCAAAACCTTCACAGGCACTCCTTTTCGGATCTTGCTTGTTCGTAGGTTTACTTTCCATCGTAAAGAACCACAGGTAGGACATGTTTCCAGGTGCTCTTTCTCTTTTCTAAACAAGCAACAATTATTGACACAAGCATGTATCTTCTCATATCCTAAATCAAACTCTTTTAGAAACTTCTTTGTCGCATATAAAGAATCTGGAATGTTGTTTTCCTCTGGTAACATATCCTGTAAAATCTTAAGAAGTTCATTAAATGCTTTATCTGACAATCCATTTGTAGCCTTATGCTTGTAAAGAGTAGTGATCGCTGATATCTTTGTGTACTTGGTACAACTTGGATACAAAGGAGCTTCAGCCTCTTCAAAAATTTTTCTAAAAACCTCATCTGCATTCATATTTATACCCTCAGTAGCCTCTGAATCTCCAGCAAAAGGAATGTATGCATCATGGTACATCCTGTGAGCATCTGGCAACTGAGAAGTCTCATTTTGTTCAAAATTACTTGAATGTTCCCCGTGAAGAACCCAAAGTTGATATGAAGGATCAAAACCAACTCGTACCAAGTGATCATATACTACATCATTTTTTTATGACTTTTCAACTTTACATTCTTTACATGGGTATACGATCCTATCAGGATTCCTAGCATAGTTCTTAGCATTTGTTATAAATCTTTTCACTCCTTCTAAGTACTCATCACTAGACCTACAAATAGAAGCAAAAAACTATGACTTATGTAATTATTCATATATTTCATAGCTTAGAAGTAAATATATATCAAAGAAAGTTAGGACCTTGGATAATTTGTCCATGTTTTATCCATCCTTAACAAACAAATTTAGTGACTTTGTTGGATGCTCACCACAACTACAATTTCGAACCAAAATAACCTATCATGGACACCAAAAGAATGTTAGAGTTTTGTATACGTATCGAAACTATATATTGAGTAAATATAACAGTCTAAATTCAAACAATGTTTCATTCAAATAATCATTGCCTTAGGTACACATGTATACATATAAGAGAAAAAATTAGATAAGAAAGATAGAATGAGAAAGAGAGCCAGATTCACCTTCGATCTAAAATATTATTGATATCTTGACACTTATTCTAACAACCTATTTTCAAATCTCCAAAACATGGAAGCAAACAACACGTTACTATCGGTTTTTAGGAAAGTATGCTTTTAAAAATTAAACCTAAAGAACATAAACAAAATTCCTACAAAATAGGATCACATCTCTACATGAAAGGGTGAAGGTAAATTAATTACTACAACTAGCGGCTAATATACGCAAGTTGTGATTATAGTTGAGAGGTTTAACACTATTAATGTACTGTCGGTTTTACTTCAGCCCAAGTCAATGGTATGTGCATGAATATGATAGAGACTTGATTTTCTAAATTAAAATCATGAAGGCCCAAGCCATCAACTAACTTAGGATAACACAACTAACACATCACATAATGATGAATAAATGAGACGTATATTGCCAATCATAATAGTGTGTATATATCAGCGTGACAGCCTTCCCAGAATCCAGATACAACAGTGGACAGAATAAGTCCTGAAATATATCAGCCAATCTAAGTCAAGAGTAAACACAGTAGCTAAGCTACTGTCAGTAAGGGGCTTGAGATCATTCATCAAACCGCAGGTAGCTGATAGGCCTATCGGCGAGCTGTGGACACCTGGAGATTGTGCCTATAAATAGGTGGCCCCTGATTGGCCCCTGATTTGATAATAGCCGGAGAGGCTATAGCAGACAAGAACTGGGAGGAGTGTAGTTGTTCTAACAACCTAAATCTTCCACTGTACACTAAACCAAAATGGTCCTTTTGGAACGGAGAAATTATGTTCCAAATATTTTTTGGAACGCCTTTATTCCGTGCCTATTTTTGGGCTGCCAAATTCTTGGAACAGAATAAAAGTGTTCCAAAGGACGGTTATTGTAAACTTTCATAAACCTTCCTTTTAAAAACCTTCCTTTCCGGAATAATTCGGCGCCCAGATTCTTTTTTTTTAATAAAACAATATAAAACTAAAACGAAGAAAATTATTTTGCAACACAAATTGTAAACTTTCATAAACCTCCCTTTCCTAAACCTTCCTCCAACAGATAAAACTAGAGGAGAACTCCAATTTTTTGGATCGAACTACTAACTAAAAATACAAAGAAGAAAAATAATGTTGTTTGCAAACAAACCAAAAACATAAACAGGAAAGCAACAGGAAAATCAACAACAAAAAATCATATCTACTTAATGGAATCAAAAGGAATAAAAAATTAGATACTTGAGGATCATGAGTTGATACTTGAGTAAAATAGATTTGAGAAACTTTTTTTTTGTGGGTTGTGTATCCATGTAATACATATTGATGCACAAGTTATGGGTATCACAGATACTTGTGTACCAGTAGCAGTAGGTAGTATATAGAGTGTGTCAAGAAGAGGGATTTCAGCAGCAGCAAACTGTGTACAATCATGTGTTCTAGTGAAGACTGGACACTTGGGATACATTCCACACTTCCAGTTAGTACATTCCACACTCCAAAGAAAAAATTAATAAAAAGTCAGCTGTCATTCATTGCCATTAGGTTAATTATTAGACACTTCAAAGTTTATCCTGTTATATCCTACCAATTGAAGTCCTATCTGAATTCAATATTCCGCCAACATTCATATTTCTACTGCCAGTAATATACAGTCTCCTCCAGACAATCACCATGACAAAATTTAACTCCAGAAATCTATATGGGTTGCCCAAGTAGCTGTGTGGTGAAGTTGAAGAATTTGTCACCTGAGCTTGCATAATGTGAAAGAACACTATATTCACGTTATGGACGATAGTGATACTATACCCATACAATTGGAGAACATCAAATCAAAGAAAACTATAGTCACAATGATAAACTATGTTATAAAAGATTATTTCAGATAACTCTGGGATATCTAATGTGTTGGTATTGCGCTAGAATAGGATAAGGACAATTTCTTTAGTTTCCAGTCAATTAACATCATTATTTGCTCAAAAGAGTATCAGTAATTTTAGAATCTACAAGGCTACTAAGGCCACTTTATCTGATATTGTCGACAAATATACAAATTTAATGTTTCTTGAATCCCCATGTGCTCATGTATCATGTGTGTTGTACAAGGCATATTTAAATTTGTAAATTGGCATGTCTAGGAAACACTAGTTGATTGTCAATGGAAGCTTGAACTTAGTAAGGTTCGAGGAGCAACTTCTTAAACATTGGCTTGTATCCTTACCACAGATCAAGGGGATGGAGTTCAATTACAATTGGAACTGATTTAAATATAACATATTCTCAAATAAACTTATGTTTCAGAAATTAAACTCCAAATAAAAAACTTAATCTTCCCAAAGTTTTGAAGCACAAACAAATTCCTAAATTTTGAACCCTAGATTTTAATTTCTTCATGTAAACCCTAAATAAGAAAGGAAACCCTATATAATAAATCAAGGAAGAAAAATTCATAAAAAGAAAGGAGGAAGATGAAGGAGTGAGAGATGACCTAAATACGGTGGTGACGGCGGTGACGGCGATGATAGTGGTGACGGCGGTGACGGCGATGACAGTGGTGACGGCGATGACAGTGGTGACGGCGGTGAAGACAGCCCTCTTGCCACCAACTCTGAGAGAGAACGGAGGAGAGAGAGAGAGAGAGAGAAAGTAAAAAGAGAGAATGGATGGAAAAGAAAAAATTGGGAAAGGTTTTTATGAGCTCTGAGAGAGAATTGGGCACCAAGCAAAAAAATTGGGGGATTATAGGGAGGCCACGGGCGGCAAACGAAAAAAAGGGAGGGAATTTGCCACAACACTTCTCAAGTGTTGTATTTACTTTATAATATTATATGACATTTTAAAAGTGTTGTATATAGTATATATTATTATACGACATTTATAAATGTCCTTATAAGTGTTGTTAAATTTATGTTTACGACACTTGAAAGGAGGTGTCATAGATTATGATAAATACTCATTTATGACGACACGTTTTCGTAGAGTGCCATCATGACGAAAGAATAATGACACTTATTTAGAAAGTGTCGTAGATAAAGTGTCGTTATTAACCTATTTTCTTGTAGTGATATACCAACAGTACCATTACCTATAATGTTACCTCTAAGATTATTACCAAAGAAAACATATTATTTGCCATTGATTGTAAAAGAACAGAACAATTATCGGAGGACTGAACTTAGACTCATAATACAAACTCGCTTGTACAAAGAAAGCCTAGGGATGAAAACCTAGGTACAGGAATCTAAGTACAATTGTTTTTTAGATTCTGGGGGTGACGGTAGAGGTTCGAGAAAGCGACGGCAGCTCTGCCTTACTCTTTGGACGATCGGGTGTAACCTTGGCTCTGTAGAAGAACTGCTTGGCGTTGACGAAGAAATGCTCTCCTTTTGATCTCTGTATATTCTCTCTCTAGCTCTCTCTTTTTTTATCTTCGATCTTTTTTCGCAAGGGAATGGCACCTTGCTATTTATAAGAGTGGGGGGCATCATTAGGGTTTGCAATGATTGCCCATTCTTAAAAGTCGGCAGCTAAGGATCACAGGATCTGGGCCGTCCATCTTGAATATACGAGATTTGAGCAATAAATATGATTGCATCAAATCTTTTGTGGGTAATCAATAATGATTGACATAAATCCTCCTGATTTGTCATGCCAACCTCGGATTTCTCGATACGTGTCATTAATTTGCTTGATTGCAAATGATCTGATTTGATCCCAATATTTTATTGGGATTTGTTGAGGGATTTCGATCAATTTGATGCCACGTGTCCCGCTATCCTGCCACGTGTCTTAACCGCAAGCCACTGCAAAAATCTGAGCCGCAGGAAGGTTGCTCCTCATTGAGCCGCATAAGGCTGGCCACGTGTCAAGGCTACTTGAGAGTGGCCCCCTGAACATTTGAACCGCATGGTGATGATCTGAGCCGCATGAGTGTAGGTGACCACATAATGGGTGCCTTCTTCGTGAACCGCATGAAGATAGTCTTTGTGAGCCGCATGGGGATAGTCTTCTTGAGCCGCATGGGGATAGGCTTCGTGAGCCGCATGGGGCAGCCTTTGCTTGAACCGCATGGGAATAGTCTTCGTGAGCCGCATGGGGCTAGTCTTTGTGAGCCACATACGACTGTCCACGTGTCAAATCCTTATGAAGGTTTCTAGATTTTGGAAGATTGTGTCAGAGATTTCCTTCATTTTTCTAGGAGTCTGTCATTATGACGGAGTCATAATTGTATTTTTGTGTCAGGGCTGCCATGTGTCAGAGCTGTCAGTCGTCAAAGCATTTAATACAGTAAAGGACAAACGGAAGAGTTGTTTGCAGGCCACGTGGCTCCTCTCTGAGCTGCATGGAACTTGTTTAAGCCACATAGACGCCTGAGCCGTATGGATCCTTGAGCGGCATGAACTCTCTGAGCCGCATGGGGCTCCCTGGCCGCATGGATCTTTCTTTATTCTTTTCCATGCTTCTACAAGACTCCCTTTAAAGTTTTCAATTTGAAAAATTGAAATACTTTGAATAAGAAGCATGGCCATGTATAAATTCTCCTGGCCGCATTTGATGTCCTGGCCGCATAGATGTTCGACCGCATGAATGTCTTGGCCGCATGGATGTCTCGGCCGTATTGAGTCAATTAGCCGCAGGGACTTTTGGGCCGCATAGCTCCTTGCCACGTGTGCGCGCCATTAATTGCCTCAAATTTGTTTTATTGTCGCCTTTAGGGGAAATCCCAAGGACATCTTAAATCTTTAGATTTTATGCCCTGGGTGAATCTCCTTTGTGAGAGAGGAAACGAAATCCGAGGAGTCGATTTCATCTTTTCTGAGGCGGTTATCAATCTACGTGTTCCCCTCCTCTCTTATCCTCCTACAAATAAGAGGAGTTTGAGGGAGAAAACTTCTTTACTTTCTCCTTTACTTCAAACTTTCCCTACCCCATTGTCATCTTCTTCTTTAATTACCAATGGCTCCCAAGAAGACCGTTGCGGCGAAGGGCAAGAAGGCGGCGTCTTCGTCGTCTGCGATGGTGAAGGTCAAGACAACTGCCTCTACTTTGACCACGACCGCTCCTCCACCGGCCGTCGTACCCGCAGCTCTCCCTGACGTCCATCCCCCTATTGCTGGTAAAGACTTTATGTGGGTTTAAAGAACCCTAACTGCTATGGCTATGTCGCATGCTTTATGCACGAGCCTTTATTTTCATGTGAGCCGTATGTTCATCTATGGCCGAGCCGCGAGCCACATAAGAATAGCCACTGTGGCCGCATACGCGCTTTGCCAATGAAGCCGCATAAGCTACACTGAGCCGTATAGATTAGCACATATTTGTCTGTCACGTGGTCTGCACGAACTTATCCGATCCCTGCGGGCCCTATGAAAGCACTGCTGCACGATCCTTCACTAAATGGAGCCGCATGAAGGTTCTTTTCAGCCGCATGAGGCTTCAGTAAGTTGGGGCCGTATAAGTGTTCTCCTGAGTCGCATGAGGCTTCGTTAAGTTGGAGCCGCATAAGCTCGAAAGCACCCATTAGTTCCTTTTTGTCCATCTTTTTAACTTATCTTTTTCTGTCTTCTTCTCAGTAAATTTGCCGGTAAATGCTGCTGGAGAGCTCCTGGTAGGCGTGCCCAAGCTGCTCTAGGCTATAGGTACGACCATATAGTCCAGCATATGGCGGATCAGTTTCCGAGTGACGAGCCTCCGGCGAGATTGAATACCCTCAAGAACTAGCCATTCTATTTTCTTAACGCTATGATGAACTCGGGGAAATTAGAAGGGGAATACTTGAAGCCCGCATTCTTCTTTGGAGACGCCTTGACTATGAAGAACAATCAGATTCTGGAAGTGTCAGAGAACTGGAGTTTTGTTTCTAACGGGATGGCGATCCGCATCCCCTAGATGGAGCGTCACTTCCCTTTATCTTGGTTCAATATGCTCCCACTAGACCGAAAGATGGAAGACTCTTTAACTCCTACCCGAAGTGGGATGTTTGTGGGAGACATCCATTATAACAACAGCCTGAAGTCAGTCTGTACGGGCAAGGTGCACACTAGCCGTTCTGTAATGGGATTGGCCCCGGGTACTTTCTTGAATGTGCCGGGTCACAATTTTACGTTTTCTACAGCCGACACTTTTATGAACCAACTTGCTCGGAAGGGCTCCTATCCTATTGGTCGGTTGATGCTCCCTAGCTGGATACATTTCATTCCCTCATGGACCAATCTGTCTATATGGATTTTGCGAAAGCATGAGGCCTTTCTGTATGAGATTGTTCTTTACCATGCTATTCGGGGCACCAGCCATGGCTTGCCTATAAACAAGAGATTAGTTATATCTCTGCTGGAAATGTATAATCGCCGTACGGGAACCTTCTATACACCCGTAGGAGAAATGGGGCTTACGCTCCACGAAATGCCTGCGGTCTCCAAGCTTCCTTGGGGGGACGAAGCTTTTAAGGCGTATACTCCCACGAATGAGGAGTTCAAAGAGTTGGAAAGACGGTACCCAGGCTTCGTGGCTCTTTATCAAGAGATACTGTGCTATTACAGTACATGTCATCAAATAACCAAAAAGGAAAGTAGTTCGGAAGGGAACGCCCCTCATACCAAGGACTGGGTGCGCTATCTCTTCATGACGGATGCCTCAGGTCAAGTTGCTCCCCGACGTCCTCAATCCCGGGAGGCGGTTAAAGCCTTAGTGTCGTCGGCTAAGAGGGTGGCCACCACCAGCGACAGATTCGGGAGTCAGACCGACTCTTTCGGTTATTTCTATCAGGACACCCAAGAGTTGTCTGAGAAGGCGCTCCTGGCGGGATTCTTGATGATATGGCTGCAAAATTGTGTGGTCTCGGGAGGAGCAGGTTCTATCGAGAGGATCAGTCGTAATTTTATCCTTTCGGCTGTGAAGTTAGTTTTGCAAGTCCGGCTAGCTCTCCTTCCGACTATGGTGTGCAGCATACACCGTGGCCTTCGCACTTTCACATCCAAGGTCATTGCCCACGATGTGACAAAAGATTTTGAATGGACCGAGCTGCCCTATCATTATTTGATGGGGTGGCTGTTGATGCATTATCCATCTTTGATTAGACCGGGCTCTGAAGACGGCGTAACTGATGACGACGCTTTTATCTTCCGCTATCGTAATGAGTCTTGGGAATTCGAGACCATGCGTGCTTGCCGGATGGCACTGGCGAGGGCAGACATGTACAACATTTTCGTATATGTTCCTCGTTTTACTGATAAGGACATAGCGGCTGTCCATCTCGACGGTATTGGGCCCCCTCAACTTCTAGACGGCCAGATGCTTCTGTGGTTGCGTAACATCCGTCCGGCTTATCTAGTGTATTGTAACAGTAATACTGTCTTTCTGGAGCCTTATCTGCCTAGCAGGTTCGCCCGACAATTCGGATATAGTCAGCTTTTTCTAGACAGCCCCATCTCTTGTCTGGGTTTTGAAGGTAGCCTTCTTGACGGCATCAGAGCCTGGCATTACTATGACACATTCCATACCCGTATCATTTTCTCAGTTCCTGCTATCAAGGCATCGATAGAGATCTTGTATATGACGGCTCTGTACCATATCATGGCGAATAAGTCCCCTGTCGATTTTAACCCGGGTACTAGTTTCATCGTTGGTACCGGCCTGGATGAGGGTTTCCAGGGGGCCAATACAAGAAAGAGGCAGAACAGAGTCGAAGTACCGGATTCGGACTCCGCTGCTGCAGATGACGAAGGCGACGAGCATGATGGAGATGAATCTTCCCTTCCGGTGGCAGATGTAGGGGCGGATCAGCCGCCTATTTTGCCAGATGAGATGGTGGTAGATCAGCCATCCGTTGCACCCGGCCCTGCACGAAAGCGTAGCAGACAACTTTCTCATGTCGGCGGCATTCCTCACTCTCGAAAACTGGCTGTGACCAGACACCGCGGGCTAACTATAAAGGAAAGAGGCGAAGAAGTTGATCCTACATCAGAGGTAAATAAGTTATTACTGGTCCTTCCTTTCTTCTAGCTTTGATTTTAATCATCTTCCTTCCCTCTTGCAGGCGTCAGAAGAAGAGGACTCTCGAGTTGCCGAGGTCATGACTCGGGATGACGGGGCTCCGGTGCGCCTGCCCCTGAAATTGTTGAATTCTGTCCAAATGATGCTGATCGAGTTGCCTCTCCCTCCGAGGTGGCTGGGTCAGAGGAGACGGCCAAATTTAATTTGGAGATCGCGGGTGAGGAGACCCTGCCAGCTGCGAACAAGCTGCAGCCTCCATGCTCCTCTTCTGGTAAGATAAGCCGCATCTTAACTTGCGAGGAGGCCTATCTACTCTATCATCACATCCTTCGGGTCACGTCGATTGATCGTTGTCATGGACATGCAGGTCCTGCCTCTCCAATACCGAGGATGGACATTGTTGAGACAGACTCTGCCGAAGGGGTACTGGCAGAGAGGAGCGTACCTCCTCCCCTTTCGACTCGTCTTAATGGGCCTCCTGCGGGCTCGAGTTCGGCAAGTCCGGTTATGGGACAACCGGGGCAGGGGACGATGGTCCTTTTGTCTTCCTCTGTTCGGGCGGCCCCGAGAGTCGACCTCTTCGTCCTGCCGAGTGTTCAGGCCCTTCGGGTGGCAGAGGAAGAGTTAGCCGCTATCCGTGCATCGTTCTGCTCGGAAGTCACCCCCCTGGTGGCAAGTTCTAGCACAACTCCTTCGATGCTGCCGGCCACACTTCCTATAACGCCGTCCTCTACAGAGGTCCTGGACGAAGCGTTACAGGACATGGTCGACAGCTTTTATCGTCACTTGAAAAGGAGGATAGAAGCTGTTGTGGGGAGAGGAACCTCTTTTGTCCTGGCCCGGCAATACGCCCAAGGTCAAATTGATATCCTTAAGGCTCTTCCTGGTGGGGCAGGGGTGGCTGCACTACTGGAGGCAAAATTGCTGGAGACTGATCAGCTGGTAGCCCAGCTTCAGGTACTGCGGCAGGTTGACCTGTCTGCTGCTATGGATCAGGAGCGTGGATCCCTCACAACTGCTATTGAGAAGGCGAGGGCTGCTCAGGATAAAACCAGGCCGGTCATACTGAAGGATCTCCGTACTCTATCTGATCGATATGATCAATTAAGCTATGAGAGTGAAGATGTTACGGCTCGGGAAACGATTGCCTCCCGTGGGATTACTGACACGCGGGAGCAGATCCTTGAGCTTTAGAGGAAGTTAACTTTCTTTGAGTCTGAGCTTGAGGCTGCCCGGATCGACAGGGGGCTAATTATCCACGAGGCTGACAAAGTCAATCAAGCTTCGGCTGACCTGGAAATGGCTCTGAAGAATTGGACGACGACTGGCGGGCACTCATGGACATAGATAATGGGGAGCGGTTGTCCTAAAAGGCTGAGTGCCGAGCTAGACAAAGGCTTGAGTGGGGTACTGCCTTGGTGAGAAACCGCCTCTTGGAGTTGTGTAATGCCGAACTATAGTCGGCCTTTTTCTCGTTTTGTTCCTATTTTTCTTTTCTTTTCTTTTCTTTTTGAGAGGGACATGGTCCCCACCATATGTAATACTTTTTCGTCATTCAAATAAAGAGTACTTTCTATTCTACCCTTCATTTGTATTGCTTGTTGTGCCTGTGGTATTATGGTGGTGTGTGCCCCGCATGGGGGACTTGTTTGTGGACCTGTTATCCCTGGCATACCTTGGTTTTAGGTACGGATAACAAGTTTGATTGGGGATACCTAGAACAGTTCTACGATAAGGTAGTCTTGGGTGTTTGGGGTATCGGGAGATAGAATGCCATGGAGCAGTTGGGCTCCCGGAGCATGATGAGGAATGGTGGGCCTGTACTAAGAGACTTAGCCAAGGACATTTGTAGGCCTATTATCCTTGGCGTATCCTGACTTAGGATACGGATAATAGGATGAAGGTGGACCAACATACTTACTCAGAGGTAATGAGGACATGGCAAGTATGAGGGTTTTACCGTGGAGTCTTCCTACTCAGAGGTAATAAAGACATGGCAGGAGTGGACTCAACGGAGGATATTTGTGGTCAACAGAGGACATTTGTGGGCCTATTACCCTTGGCGTACCCTGGTTCAGGGTACAGATAATAAGACGAGAGAGAACCAACCTACTTACTTAGAGGTAATGAGGACATGGTAAGTACGGAGGTTTTACCATGGAGTCTTCCTATTCAGAGGTAATGTGGATATGGCATGAGTGGACTCAGCAGGGAAGATTATGGACCTATTATCCTTGGCGTACTTCGGTTGTGGGTACAGATAATAAGCCGAAAGGGAATCATCATACTTACTCAAAGGTAATGAGGACATGGCAAGTATGAAGGTTTCTTCGACGGAGCCTTCCCACTCAGAGGTAATGAGGACATGGCAGGAGTGGGCTCAATGAAGGAGGGTATAAGAATGACTCAGAGGTAATGAGGACATGGAAGTTCTATGTAAAGGGGTGATTTGTTTTTGGCGTAAGTGAAACGACTCAGAGGTAATGAGGACATGGCCGTTTTAGAAATTTGTGGATCTGTTACCCTTTTTGTGCACTGGAAGTGCGGGTAGTGGATCATGATGGAGGATTTCTTTCAGGAAGAAAGTTCAGAGGTATGGTCATACATGACTTGCTATCTGAAAGAGTGGCCGGAATGTGAGTTCAGAGGCACCTGCGGGTACATAACTCGATAATTTGTAATTTAGAAATGTGAGTTCAGCGGCACCAACGGGTATATGACTCAATAATCTAGAATATTATGAGAGTGAGTTCAACGGCACCAGCGGGTACGTGACTCGATAATCTGGAATGTTGTGGATATAAGTTCCGCGGCACCAGCGGGTACATGACTCGGTAATCTTGAACATTGTGGAAGTGAGTTCAGCGGCACCAGCGGGTACATAACTCAATAATCTGGAATGTATCGTTTAGACATAATATTTCTTCAGGAACTTGCCGTTGACGGGCAACATGAGAAAGTCTCCATTTTGTTTTGCGAGGCGGTAAGCACCGTTGGAGAATACAGCCTCGATGATAAATGGACCTTCCCATTTTGGCTGGAACTTGCCGGCGGTCTTGTGAGTCATGACCATCGGCCTCCGGACTGCCAGAACGAGATCGCCCACCTGGAATGTTCTGATTTTAACCTTCTTGTTGAAGGCTCCAGAGATGCGTGCTTGGTAAAGCTCGATTCGTTGCTGAGCCAGGAGGCACTTTTCGTCCAAGGCCTCCAACTCTTGTAGCCGACGACGGTAGTAATCGTCCATCGTCAATTGGTAAGTAAGGGCGACACGGAGTGAGGGTATTTGAGTCTCCAATGGGAGAACTGCCTCAGTCCCGTATACCAGGGAGAATGGTGTGTTCCCTGTGGCTGTTCGGACTATGGTACGGTACGTCCATAGGCATTCACCAAGCTTCTCGTTCCAGTCATGTTTGTTAGACGATACGAACTTTTTGAGAAGTTTGATAATTATTTTGTTGAATGCTTCTGCAAACCCATTCGCTGCTGGATTGTATGGCGTCGAAGCAATATTCTGGATACGGTGCTTATCGCAGAACCGATAGAAGGCGCGGCTTGCAAACTGTGGACCATTATCATGGATGATCCTTCGGGGCAGTCCAAAGCGATAGATGACGTGATGCTTGAGGAAGCTGATCACGTTTGAAGTCTTTACTTCTGTAAGCAGGACAGCTTCCGCCCATTTGGAGAAGTAATCTGTGATTGCGAGTATGAAGCGATGTCCTTGGAAGGAAGGTGGAGTAATCGGATCGATGATATCCATTTCCCATGCTTCGAACGGCCAGGATGCCACTGTCGGATGTAGAAATTCGGATGGTTGGTGGATGAAGTCCGCGTGGACTTGGCAAGCTTTGCACTTTCTTGCATAATCTATCGCATCTGCTACCATCGTGGGCCAGTAGTAGCCTATTCGACGAAGACGGTCTTACAACATAGGACCAGACAGATGGGCCCCGCAGACACCGTCGTGAGCTTCGTGTACGGCTTTTTTGGCTTCTGCGTTTGACAGACATCGAAGAAATAATCCATCATAGGATCGGCGATACAGCATTTTTGTCTCTATATCGTAGAAGAATCTGAGAGAACGCCTTCGGATAGAGATGGCCTCTTTTGGGTTCTCGGGCAGAATATCGTAGACTACGAAGTCAATGAATGGTTGTCTCCAGTCTGGGACTTCGTTGATCGTCTGAACAGAATAACTCGCCACGAATTGAACATTATTCTTGGAGCAGACCAGTTCGTGGCCTATTATATCTACCGATTGATGAGTATGATTTAGCACTGCTATAGAAGCGGCCAGGCCAGCTAGGGCATCGGCTTCGATATTTCGGAGTCTGGGAACATGTTCGATGAAGAACCCCTTGAATAAAGCGATGATGTTGATCGCTATTTGGTGATAAGGGATCATGTCTCCGTGGCAGACTTCGTATGAGCCCCGGATCTGATTGACGCTATTTGGAAGGCACGATCATATAATCGTGTATCCAAGGGCGCCCCAAGAGGATGTTGTAAGAAGTGTCTGCATCTATGACGTAGTAGGTGACTTCTGATTGGAGATTGCCAATCTGACACTTTAGACGAATCTTTCCAATTGGATAGCTCCTGCCCGAATTGAAACCGCTGATGGCGGTGCTTGTAGGCGTTAGGCGATGCATTGGGATGCAGAGATGATGTAGTAGACCCTTTGGGATAATGCTTATGGAAGAGCCAGGATCAATGTGCATCCGATCCACCTTTACGTCGCCAATGTATCCAGTGTAGTATAGCGGGCGATCGTGCAAATTAGTTTTGATGAGCATGTCCTACGGAGTGAAGATAATGTTGGGCATTGCTCCCGTACAGGCGCTGTCTTGGAGATCTGTAGGCAGGATTTCTCCTGTGAGGTTGACCTGACCGAGTATGTATCGGCATTTTGGAGTGCATCGCTCAGAGCCGCACGAACATCCTTGGAGAGTCTCAGAAGCTCGTATAATGACAACTTGGCCGGTGTGTTGGTCAATTGTGCTAAGATGTCGAAGTTGTAGGGCTTTTCCAGCCCTTGTGATGCCTCTTTTCGGAGGGTTTTGTCAAAGCGAGTCTCCCTCGGCCTAGGCTTGTCGGTCGTCGGAGGCTGAGCCGGTCCCGGAGCATCAATTGTAATAGGTTGATGATCTTCAGCTAGATTGTCAACCACAGGTTGGGATTGCGCCCCAGATCGCGTAACGACGGCTGTAGCTTCTTCGATGTCTGCCGAGATCGTACGACAAGACCTGATTTTTCTACTCTTCTTCTTGCAGGTAGAAGACGATATGGGCCGAGTCACTTCCGATACCAAGTCTAGATGGATCCACATGACCTCCCCTCGTGATGTGGTGAGGGGCACTAGACCAGCGGTCTGATCTCAGGGAGGAGAAAGATTAGCGATCTCCATTGTTGCCAGAGGGATGGGGACTACTCCGTCTTAAGTTTCCGTCGGAGGAAAACTGCCAAATTGTACTGACACCATGTTGGCTGCCACGGTGATAATACTTTGGGTTCTCCATCTCTGCCGACCGCGGTTCCCGTCTTGGTGGAGGAAGCTGAATTCTGTCTCCTTGTTTGAGCATGTCCAAGATGGGCTTGACGTGACCGTCTTCGAAGGAGTAAGTGATTTGCGGCCATTGTTTGTCTGCTGGCTTTGGCTCAGGTTTTTGTGTTGTATCGGCCACCATAGCCTGCTTTCCCTTACTGTCCCAATTGTTGGAGGGGCTACCCTCATTATCGTTGTTGGGATGCTTGTCCTTGTTCTCTCCGTCCGAGATGTGCAATCCCAGTTGGTGAGCCTTTTTCAGTCGTTCTTCGGCGCTTGTGGCACTGATGATGAACGTCTTCCAATCCTTGAATTGACTTTCGCCCATCCAGAGACTGATTGTTGGAAGCAGTCTCTTTTGGCAAATTTCAATTAAGGAGGAATCCGGGTTTCCAGAGGGCAACTTCATGGCGGTTTGGCGGAACCTCTCGATGTAGTTTCTTGTCAGCTCCTTTTCCCCTTGGACGACGTCCATGAGGGTAGACATGGTGATGTCCTGCCCTACTTCTTAGAATCTCTCCAAGAACATGCGCTTGAAGCTGGCGAAGGAGTGGATGCAATTGTCCGACAGATTGCGATACCAGTCGAAGGCGACTCCTTCTAATACCCCGATGAATAATCGTGTGAGAATGGCATCATCATGGGGCAGATGGTCGGTGGTGACCTCGAAGTAAGTGATGTATCGACTTGCTGAGGTCTTGCCATCATAAGGATTGATGTTGAACGGCTTATATCTTGGTGGGAATGGAACATCCCTCCATACAGCAGGGTACGGTTGTCGTATTCTGAGGTCTTGAGAGTTTTCTCGAACGTGGAACATGGCTCGGAGCTCTTGGACCTCTCTTCTCGCTTCGCGGGCCTCATCCACGGCGGTGGGGGCCGTTGTTTCAGGAGGATCGTTGCCCAGGTTTGGTGCTGCCGAATTCGAGTCCGTATTGACCGCGGGACCCGTGCTTGTTTGGCCAGGCGTCCCTCCTTACACAGTTGGAAGGGCCACTTTGATCTCGTCTACAGACTTGACCAAAGCAAGCAATATGGCTTCGAGACTGTCGATGTGCTGGCGATCACTGGAACCACCTTGGTTGCTGTCTGTCATGAATACCGTCTTCACATGAGAAGAGATAGACGGAGCGGTGGCGGAAGCGTCCTCCGAATCGTAGCCCTATAGTGAGAAGTCATCGGGGTATGTGGGTATGTTCCCCTCTGATTCAGACTCGGAAGGAACAGTACCCCCAGTCTCCGAGTTCGCCTCGTCTTGAGAGTCATGGATATCCCTGGGGACATCAGCACCTGTTGTACCTGACGGAAGAGTGGTCTCCCCGGGCTCGTCTTCTTGGAACATCGGATTGCTGTGGAGGTTCGGAGGGGCGCTATCCCCAGTCCCAGCAACCCCCTACGTTGTGGACGACGAATCTCCCACTGTAGCAGATTTCGTCTTAGAGCGAGTACCTTGGAAAACTCCGGTGGTGGGCACCCGTTTGGACGTCAGTCTTTTAGTCGCAGTGGTTGAAATCTTCGGGCTGGGGACATTTGTCTTCTTCTCCCTTCCATCAGCGGGGACTTTCTGAGCGGAGTTGCAAGAGGCGACGGGTAGTGCCTCGTCTTGTGAAGATGGTTGTTGCAGTCTTTGAAAGACAGACTGCCGGTCTTCTCGTATCGTCGTGCTGTTGCAGCAGCAGTTGACGATGACTTGGGTGCAGTGACGTCCGTGAAAGGATTTTTTGCACCCCAATGCATCTTCTCTTTCCTTGCGTTTGTGGAGGATGGCCTCGCGCAAGTCAGATGGGTCTGGACCGACCATGTTTGCTCCCGGGATTTTAGGAGACTTTTGCGAACCTCTCTGCCCGTCTGCCGCCGGAGGCTAGACTCGAGTGGATCTGTACAACTTCCCATCCGAGGATCGCGTAGTAGTATGCGGAAAGCTTGGACGGTCAGAGGTCAGATCAGCGGACCGAACTCGCCAGGCTCGTGCTGCTTTAGACTTCTTCACTCTAGTACGTACGGGCACGTAGTAGGAAGAGTCTAAGTGATACTGGAGAGAGTCAGACATATCTTCTTGGGAGCACAAGAGATCAGGACCGTACGAGAGGCGGTCGAAGACAGAGCCGCGGGGAGTAGGCGTCATGCGGCTGTCATCGTTGGTTTGTATACGGCTGGCAGACGTAGCCGCATAGGCTTTCTCCATGCGGCTGGAAGTCTCAGTCGCATGAGTCTTCTTTATGCGGCTAGATGATCTGGCCGTATAGATTTTCTTTATGCGGCCGGTAGATCCACCCGCATGAGCCTCCTGTATGTGGTTGACAGATTTGGCCACAGGAGTGCTCGGCTTCTTCTTGGGGCGCATAGAGTCGTTTTTTGTCCCTACAAGTCCGGCATCGTAATGCTTTCCTCTGCCAGACTCGGGGACAGCAGAGTTCTCTACGACTCAAAGTAGAGCCGTATGAGAATCACCCTCGCCGCCTTGGGTAGCAGAGAGTACCCCGTCCAGAGCTTGTGGAAGAGCAAACGATTTTGTCCTCCAATCGCAGCGAGCTTTCTTTGTGCGGGTTCGCTTCTGGATCGGGCCAGCACTTTTTTCAGAGAGCATCTCTTCAAACGCTTGTTGGTCAAAACGGACGACCATCTTCTGTTGCGTGGAGCCAAGCTTGGCTGCATCCGACTGCGTCACCAACTCCTCAGCCGTAGAGAAGTTTGTCCCCAGCAGAGTCGCCATTATGTTTGCTATTGATTGTAAAAGTACAGAACAGTTTTATGGGAGGACTGAACTTAGACTCACAATACAAACTCGTTTGTACAAAGAAAGCCTAGGTACAGCAGACTAAGTACAATTGTTTATTTTAGATTCTTGGGGGTGACGATAGAGGCTCGGAAAGGTGACGGCAGCCCTGCCTTACTCCTTGGACGATCGGTATGCAGCCTTGGCTCAAGAAGATTTGCTCGGCGTTGAAGAAATGCTCTCTTTGCTCCCTCTTTGCTTTTTCCTTCAAGTCTTCTAGTGCTCTCTGATCTCGAAAAGGGGTCTCTCTGGTCACACTCTCTCCGTTGTGTATATTGCCAGGGAATGTATATCTTTTACAAGGGAATGGCACCTTGCTATTTATAGGAATGGGGTGTGATCATTAGGGTTACAATGATTGCTTCCTGGAGATGGCGGCGGCCTGTGGATTGGTCAATCTAGGCCATTCGTTTTGAGTGTGATGAATCTGGGCCATTAAGTATAGATTACACCAAATCTCATCAGTAATTAATGTTAATTGGAATAAATCTTCCTCATAATCATCTGCTGATGTCTGTGAATAAATTTGATTTATTCCCCTGCCACATGTCCCAGATTATTGGGATTTGACCCAATCTCTGATTGTAATAAATCTGAGAAATTGATCGGTTTAGGACATGTGTCCTAGGAGCAACTGGGGGGATCTGAACCGCATGAAGATTGAGCCGCATAAGGTTTGGGCCACGTGTCAGGGCTGCTTTGGTAGTGGCCCTCCCCTCGAACTTTTGAACCGCATGGAGATGGTCATTGCGAGCCACATAGGGATGCATCTGCCTGATCCGCATGGAAATGGTCCTCTTGAGCCGCATAGAAAGGCCTCCACTTGAGCCGCATGAGACTGTTTCGGCCTGAGCCGCATAGGACGGCTTCATTCTGAACCGCATGGGAAGTCTTCGCTCGAGCCGCATACGAACGCCCACGTGGCAAGGCCATGTGGCATTTTTATGGATCTCGGAAGATTGTGTCAGAGATCCCTTTCTCTTCACTAGGGGTCTGTCATTATGATAGAGTCATAATTGCCTCTCTTGTGTCAGGGCTGTCACTTTTTTCAGAGTTGTCAGCCGTCAAAGTAATTAATGCTGCATAGGGCGGAGGGGAACACTGTTATGCCACGTATCTTCTGAGCCGTATGGGATGTCTCGGGCTGCATAGTCCCTTATGCCGTATGACTTTCTGAGCCGCATGGGCTTTATGAGCCGCATGGGGTTTCCTAGCCGCATGGATCATTTTCCTTGCTTCTACAAGACCCCTTTCAAAGTTTTCAATTTGTAAAATTGAAATACTTTAAATAAGAAGCATGGCCGTGTGGAAGCTCTTCTAGCCGCATAGATGTCTTGGCCGCATGGAAGTTTCAGCCGCATGAACTTTTGAGCCGCAGAGTTGTTTCAGCCGCATGGATGGCTTAGTCGCAGAGACTTTTAAACCGCAGGGATATCTCAGCCGCATAGTTCCTTGCCACGTCATTATGTCATGCATGCAAACCTTTTTGGGGCAGGATCCCAAGAGTTTCTTATCTTTAATTAGCTAGTCTGTATCGATAGCCGAAGAGTCGACTACTTTGTACGAGGCGTCGGTCTTGGTCCTCCTTTCTCTATAAATAGAAGGGTATTTGGAGGGATTTCTCTCTTAGACTCTTCTTGATTAAGATTTCTGTCTTGCTTTCTTCTTCTGACCGACAGACAACGATGGCACCTAGGGCTTCCAAGGCAGTGAAGAAGGCTGTGGCGAAGAGTAGGAAGTCGGCTTCGTCTTTAACTGCCGTACCCCCCATTCGTCTTGACGTTCATGTTGTCGTCGAAGGTAAGGACTGTATGGAAGATTGGGTGCTTTAAAACCCTAACAGATGCGGCTCTACTGTATTGCTTCGTACATAATCATTTGATGCAAGCTTTTCAAATTACGTGGTCCGCATACACGTCCCATGAGCCGTATGGAATATATTCCATGTCCGAGCCGCGTAAAAGTTGTCTTTAAACGGGCCGCATGAACACTTCTGAATATCTTCTGACTGTTTTCATCATTCATCATCACTTTTTTCCGTCTTTTGGTTCTTGTAGTGTCTCCACCGAATGCTGAGATTGCAGTGGTAGAGGAGCCGCCGCTCCCTGGCATCAATCAGGGGCCTCCCTCTGTTAAGGAGGAGGTGATGAAAGAAGAATCGGCGCCTGAGAGGGACAACATCCTCCCCACTATCGAGACTGCTGAGGGTGGCAGCGCTGTGAATTCTGATTCTCCTATTCTGGACGAGGATCTTCCTCAATTGCATCCTTCTTATGTAAGGTGGTTGAAGGAGTTGTATACGCACTTCTGCAACTAGGGTTTTAAGGTTTCTCGTAAATGTCTATCTGTAGTCTTTGCTTTGTTTTGCCTTTCTTCTTGTCTGCATGAAAAACTTTTCTGTAACCGCGTGGATGTAACCGATTTCTGAATGAATGAAATATATTTGCTTCACTCTTTTGCTGTATAATGATTATTTTATTGGAACATTTTGCATGGACCCATTGCCCCTAACGTACCCTGCTATTGGATACGGGCAACAAGTTAAAGGAAACGAACATACTTACTCAGAGGTACTAAGGACATGGTAAGTATGAGAGTTTCTTTGACGGAGCCTTCCTACTCAGAGGTAATGAGGACATGGTAGGAGTGGGCTCAATGAAGATGGGGTACATAGAACGACTCAGAGGTAATGAGGACATAGAAGTTCTATGTAGGGGGTGATTTGTTTTTGGCGGAAGTGAGACGACTCAGAGGTAATGAGGACATGGCCGTTTCAGAAATTTGTGGATCGCTTACCCTTTTTGTGCACTGGGAGTGCGGGTATTGGATCGTGAGGGAGGATCTCTTCCAGGAAGAAAGTTCAGAGGTATGATCATACATGACTTACTATCTGAAAGAGTGACCAGGATGTGAGTTCAGAGGCACCAGCGGGTACATGACTCAATATTGTGAAAGTGTGAGTTCAGTGGCACCAGTGGGCACATGACTCGATAACCTGGGATGTTGTGGATGTGAGTTCAGCGGCACGAGAGGGTACATGACTCGAGAATCTAGAGGATGGTGAGTGTGAGTTCAGCGATACCAGCGGGTACGTGACTCAATGATCTGGAAAAATTGTAAGGGTGAGTTCAGCGGTGCTAGCGGGCACGTGACTCGAAAATCTGAAAAATGGTGGATGTGAGTTCAGCGGTACCAGCGGGCACATGACTCGATGATCTGGAGAATGTCGTTTAGACATAGTATTTCTTGAGGAACTTGCCGTTGACGGGCAACATGAGCAAATCCCCATTCTATTTTGCGAGGCGGTAGGCTCCGTTGGAGAATATGGCCTCAATGATAAATGGGCCTTCCCATTTTGGCTGGAACTTGCCAGCGGTTTTGTGAGTCATGACCATCGGCCTCCTGACTGCCAGAACGAGATCGCCCACTTGGAATTTTCTGATTTTAACCTTCTTATTGAAGGCTCCAGAGATGCGTGCTTGGTATAGTTCAATTCGTTGCTGAGCCAAGAGGCGCTTTTCATTTAAGGCCTCCAACTCTTGTAGCCGACGACGGTAGTTATCATCTGTCGTCAATTGATAAGTGAGGGCGACGCGGAGTGAGGGTATTTGAGTCTCAATGGGAGGACTGCCTCACTCCCGTATACCAGGGAAAATGGTGTGTTCCCAGTGGCTGTTCAGACGGTAGTACGGTACGCCCATAAGCATTCGCCAAGTTTCTCGTTCCGATCGTGCTTGTTGGAGGATACAAACTTCTTGAGTAACTTGATGATGGTCTTGTTGAATGCTTCTGCTAACCCATTCGCTGCTGAATTGTATGGAGTTGAAGCAATATTTTGGATGCGGTGCTTATCACAGAACCGATAGAAGGTATGGCTAGCGAACTGCGGACAATTGTCGTGGATGATCCTTCGGGGCAGTCCAAAGCGATAGATGACGTGATGCTTGAGGAAGCTGATCACGTTCAAAGTTTTGACTTCTACAAGTGGAACAGCTTCTGCCCATTTGGAGAAGTAATCCGTGATCGCAAGTATGAAGCGATGTCCTCGGGAGGAAGGTGGAGTAATTGGACCAATGATATCTATTCCCCATGCTTCGAAGGGCCAGGATGCCACTGTCGGATGTAGAAATTTGGATGGCTGGTGAATGAAGTCTGCGTGGACTTGGCAGGCTTTGCACCTTCTTGCGTAGTCTATCGCATCCGTTACCATCGTGGGCCAGTAGTAGCCCATTCGGCGAAGACAGTCATGGAATTTAGGACCAGGCTGGTGGGCCCCGCAGACACCGTAATGCGCTTCTCGTACGGCTTCTTTGGCTTCTGCGTTTGACAAACACCGAAGCAATAATCCATCGTAGGATCGCCGATACAGCATTTTCGTCTTTATATTGTAGAAGAATCTGAGGGAACGCCGTCTAATGTAGGTGGCCTCCTTTGGGTTCTCGGGGAGGATGTCGTTGACGACAAAGTCGATGAATGGTTGTCTCCAATCTGGGGCATCATCAATCGCCTGAGCAGAATAACTTGCCACGAATTGAACGTTATTCTTGGGGCAGACCAGTTCGTGGCCTATCACATCTACTGATTGATGGGTATAATTCGGCCCTGCTAGGGAGGCGGCCAGGCCTGCTAAGGCATCGGCTTCAATATTTCGGAGTCTGGGGATGTGCTCGATGAAGAACCCCTCGAACGACGAGATGATGTCGATCGCTATTTGGTGATAGGGGATCATGTCTTCGTGGCGAACTTCGTATGAGCCCCGGATCTGATTGACGATTAACTGAGAATCGCCGTATGCTTTAAGATATTCTACCCCCAGCTCTCTTGCAAGTTGGAGGCCAATGACCAGAGCGTTGTACTCGACCACATTGTTAGAGCAGGGTTCCGTGAGGGAGTAAGCGCGATTAATCACCAATCCGGAAGGGAAGACTAGCACCACCCCAACTCCAACAATGATGTTGCCCTTGGGTCATGTTCTTGAAGTACCGTCGAAGAACATCTGCCATATGTTATCGTTAGAGGCTGCATTCGAGTCGGCGACCTTATCTGGAATTTCCTCATATATCCTGGATGACTCTGAGCCCGGGTGGGCTGCCAAAAAGTCTGCCAGGGCTTGACCTTTGACAGCCTTTTGCGGGACGAAGATCATATGATAAGGGGACATCAATATTGCCCATGTAGCGAGGCGAGAGCTGAGTGCCCCTGGTTTAGTCATGAGGACCCTGAGAGGGTTGACTCGTGAAATCACATGTATTGTTTGTCCGGTGACATAGTACCGTATCTTCTGAATGGTGAACACCAGGGCAAGGCACTCCTTCTCTACAGCGGTGTATCGGTGCTCTGGCCCAATCGTCATTCGGCTGAGGTAGTATATGGCTTGTTCATGGCCTGCATCGTTACTTTGTGCTAACAGAGCACCAAGGGAATGTTCTATCGCTCGTACGTAGAGCAGGAATGGTTTTCCAGCAACCGGGGCGACCAGGACTGGAGGGTTCGACAAATATTCTTTGATGCTGTCAAAAGCACGCTGACATTCCTCGTCTCATACGAATGAAACGCCTTTCTTCATGAGGTGGGTGAACGGTCGGCACCGCCCGGAGAGGTTAGAGATGAATCTTCTGATGTATGCTAACCTCCTTTGAAGGCCTCTGAGTTCGCGGAGATTTTTCGGAGGACCCATCTCCATAATTGCCTTCGTCTTCTCAGGGTCTACATGAATACCCTGGGCGGTGATGATGAAACCCAAGAACTTCCCGCTGGATACGCCCATGAAGGACTTTGTGGGATTCATTTTCAAATTGTGCGCTCGCATCAGATCGAATATCGTCCTCAGATCCTGTAGATGGTCTTCCTTACGGCGACTCTTGACGGCGATATCATCAATATAGCATTCCACCGTCTTACGCAAGTGTTCTCTGAAGATGATACTCATGGCTCGTTGATATGTAGCACCGACATTCTTCAAGCCGAAAGGCATGACTGTGTAGCAGTATGTGCCGATTGGTGTTCGGAATGATGTGTGTTTTTCGTCGTCAGGAGACATCTTGATTTAGTTGTACCCCGAGAACCCATCCATAAATGACATGCGTTCAAAGCCGCAGGTATTGTCAATCATGATGTCCGTGATAGGGAGGGGGAATTCGTCTTTGGGACATGCCTCGTTCAGATTGCGGAAGTCGATACAGATTCGAATCTTTCCATTCTTCTTGAGGACAGGTACTATATTGGCGACCCAGTCAGGATGTTGCTCTTCACGAATGAAGCCGCTGGCTATCAGTTTGTTGACTTCGACTTCGATCGCGTCCAAGATGGCTGGGCGGAAGCGTCGCTGTTGTTGCTTGACTGGCTTTACATTCGGCCGGATATTGAGTTTATGAAGAGCAATATCGGGATTTAACCCCGGCATGTCTTCATAGCTCCAGGCAAACACATCGATATATTCTTTGACAAGTTTCAGTCGCGCTTCTCGCTCTTCGTCTGTTAGACTTTTACTGACGAAGATTGGTTTTGGAGAAGATTCACTGCCGAGATCTACTTGTATGACCTCATCTTCAGTGGGAGGCTCTCTCTGTTCGAACCGCTTTTCCTATTGTACATCCAGCTGCTGTGCCCACGGCTCTAGCTCGAGGATCTCAGGGATGTCTTCATCTTCTTCATAAGCGTCAGCGAATGCCATGTTGACCGACAGGACTTGTCTGAATACATCTCCAATGCTGGTATCTGAGTCAGAAGTTGGTGACCCGGTCGAATGTGAATGCCAGTCACATTCTTCATCTGAACTATCAGGGGTCGTCGTGGGTGTTACATACCCTAATCCATATCGAGTTTTGCTATAGTAGTCCCGTGGTTTGCCTGCCGGGACTGGTGGCTTCAAAGGTAATCGTCGCCCAGTGCCGTAGTTCAAGCCTGGCGTGGTCTCCAGATCATACCCCTGTTTTTGCATGAGATATTTAGATTGGGGGCTATAAAGATACAGAGGCAGTCTTCCGGCATCTGATCCAAGGTTGACTTCTTCTACGGTGAAGGGATGCGGATCGTCCTTCCGGCCGAAGATGATTAGATGGTCCCCTCCCTCGATTATGCGGTAGGCATCTTCTGCTGGAGTAAGCTGGATTGCGGTGTGCACATTTGTCACCTGTGTGTGTAGGTGAGTGCCTATACCGTGTTCCATAGCATACATTATACAGAGCTTATTAAGCTCGAGGTAGTTCAAAGATAGCCCTTTATTGATGAAGTAAGGTATCTTTTCTAGGAGGATTATATCATCTGCGGAGGGAACATCAGTGTGGGCAGCCATATACTTGGCTAACTCTTCCTTTTCGGCTACCCCCTGTATAAACGAAGACTAAGAGGACGACCTGGGCAGCTTGATCGTCAGCTTTTTAGCTGGTGGAGCAGAGCATGGAGTTGTTGGCAAACTAGCGACCCCCAGCTGGGTACTCGATGCTGGACGGGGAGTGGTTGGTTCGCTAGAAGTTCCAGGCCTTGCATCGGGGGTGACGACCCTTCTTGGGAAGGCGTATCGTCATTGGCTTATCGGAGGGATTGAGCTTCTCCGTTTATAGCTGGCCGGCCCTTGGCAGCCTGATTGTCAGTGGCTCCGTTATGGTTCTTGGCACTTGGCCAGACCTTGGCAGCCGGATTGTCAGTGGCTCATGCCCAAATTGAAACTGCTGATGGCGATGCTTGTAGGCATCAGGCGACGCATTGGGATGCGGAGATGATGTAGTAGACCCTTCGGGATAATGCTTATGGTAGAGCCAGGATCAATGTGCATCCGATCCACCTTTACGTCGCCGATGTATCCAGTGTAGTATAGCGGGCGATCGTGCAGATTAGTTTTGATGAGCATGTCCTGCGGAGTGAAGACGATGTTGGGCATTACTCCCGTACAGGCACTGTCTTGGAGATCTGCATGCGGGATTTCTCCTGTGAGGTTGACCTGAGCGAGGTATGCATCAGCATTTTGGAGTGCATCGCTCAGAGCCGCACGAACATCCTTGGAGAGTCTCAGAAGCTCGTATAATGACAACTTGGCCGGTGTGTTGGCGTCACGCCCCGGTTCCAAAATATGTGGGACCAGGAACACGTGGCATGCCAGCTGTACGATCAAGTATAGAAAAACCCCAATTTAATGGACTATACTCGATCGTAGTACGCTGAAGTAACAACTAAATAACAATATAGGCAGGTAAATACTAATCTCATCCACAGGAAAAATCACAGAATAAAGCTGGAAGGAATGAAAATAACTCTGAATCAAACTACAAGTCATGACTAGTGGAAAATAATCCACCAATAAATGTATGAAAGAGCTACTGAAAGAGTACAACTGAACCAGAAAAGAAGTAGATAGTCACTAGCAGAAATCACCTAAGAACTCAAGAAACTCACGAGGCTCAACATTGAAGTCCTCGTCAGCAAAAGTCTCCAATCTCCGTAGTCCGTCGGTACCTGTGCTCGTCCCAATCTGGAAAAAGGTGCCAGGTCCTCAGAGGAACGTAATAAGTACACAAGAAATCGACATGCATGATAGTACAGGCAGTATATAAATAAGTAGAACAGAATGTAACATAACATCTCCCCAACCAAACAAGGACAGGAGATGTCATGCGACATACGAAGGTAAACTAACCATCTATGTGTAATGCTCTCGAGACATCTCTAATAGTGCATGAGGGAGGGAGAAGAAGAAGAAACTGCCACCAAGCGTTCTACGGTTTGAGAAACGAGGGGCTATGAGCATCCAGCGTCCATTGGAAACAGAATTCTCATACACCACTAGTAGACTCTCCCCACCCAATGTATATCTGTACCGTATACGCGGTACAAATAATATGCAAGACGTCATAGTATATATAAGTAGACCTGTACCAACCACTAGACCAGACGCGAACTCACGTGTCAATGATCAGTCGACACACAAATACATGCACTCAATTCACTCATATAGTGATCGTGTATGATACGGTGTCCAGCTAGAAGGTACCACATACCTTCACAATACACGGAATAAGTCCACTACTACGAGACGCGTGCACACAACTGAGAAGTAACTAGGTAATATAAACTAACTGCAAAAATATACAATCAAGCAAGGTGTACTTGCCTGTGTCCAGCAACTGAGTTTCCGGGTCCGATGTAGAGTTCGAGTCCCGAGAAGCAAATAATCCTAGACAAGCATGATTTCTAATTAGTCACTAATTAACAATTTACTAAATTGATTAATTGCTAATTAACCAACAATCAATAGTATTTTATTAAAACTAGCTAACTAGTACCAATAATTATGAATAATAATTTTACAATAATAAGTATGTAAAATATACTTATTATCATACAATTTATATTCTGAAATTTATAATACAACATGATATTTAATAATTAATTATAATTCATTAACTAACCAATTTAATACACACATGCATACACAATTCCTAATAATACTAACAAAAATAGTAAAAATCCTTAAAAATCATTTTTAGTCTATTTTGATAATAAACTAATATTATCAGAAATAATAAATATATATTATATATTTTTTTTTACAGAAATGAATTTATTGCTATTAAAACTATTTATTTAAATAACTAGTTAATTAATAATAGTAAATACATAATAATTCTAAATAAATTCTAAAAATCACTATAAACCCTAAATTTATCCAATAACCCTAAATTCATGATTCTACACAATAATAACACATAATTAATAATTATTTAAATTAATAAATAATTATTAAACTATTTAATAATTAATTCTAAATTAATTCTAGAAACTACTTTTAGATCTTAAAAATTTGTAAATAAATGTAAAACACCTAAAATAATTTCCAAAATAACTTAATTACCTATTTGCAACAGAAACTCTAACATTTACCAATTTACAAATAATTATATAATTAATATCAATTAATTATTAAAATTACCTTTACTAGAATCTAAATAAATATAAATAAATATAATTAAATACTGGAAATATTTTTATACAGTAAAGTATATATTTACAAACATTTTATATTTCATATATATTATTTATATAATAACCAATTAAATGATAAAAATTAAAAACAGTATTTAATAATTGATTTGAATAATTCAAAACTCACAGAATAAATCAAAATAAAATATTTTAAAAACCAATACAATATTGGAAAAATTCCATAATATACTTTACATTTAAATCTATATTTTCCATATAAATTATATTATTTAATTATTTATTAAATAAATAATATGAATTAAAGCATAATATGAAAAAATAATTAAATAATTAAAATTTCGTAGTCTTTAATATAAAATAATTATAAATTAAATACTATAATTTCTGGAAAATTATTATAAAATACTAAATTAATTTTACAAACTTTTTCATCTACAAAGTTTTATTTAATTAATAATAAAATTATTAATTAACGATTAAAACAGTAAATACAAACAATTAATTAACCGCGTATAAAATTTATAAGTAAATAATAATAAATACTAATAAATATTATTAATTCACACAAAAATTAATGTAGATCCTATGCTCAATTACTAATGATCTCCTTCAATTAGATCTAATTAATTACCAATAATTAGACAATAATTAATCATAAAAAAACTGAATTAATTATGGAAAAAACTCTAAAACTAGGGTTACTGTAAAAAAATAGGATTTCCCACGTGGAAGAACCACGGGGTGGCTCGGGGGGTACCTGCCCGCCGCAGGGGGGTCGGGGGTCGGCCTCAGGCGCATGGCGCCGCCGGGGGTCGCCGGGATCGGCCGGCTCTGCTGCTCACAGCGGCAACCGCAGTCCCATCCGGCCTTGTGCTCCTCCGTACGTCGGCGAGGAGTCTAGGGTTGAGGGAGGAGGTAGGCAAGGTGAAGGTGAGGTCAGGGGGGCGGCTTGGAGACAAAGCTCTAGGGTTAGGGTTAAGAGGAACTTGGTTAAAGAAGGCTATATATATATATATATATATATATATATATATATATATATATATATATATATATATATATATATATATATATATATATATATATATATATGTATATATATATAGAATTCTAGGGTTCTAAGTTAGACGGGTATATATATATATATATATATATATATATATATATATATATATATATATATATATATATATATATATATATATATATATATATCTAATAAAACATCTATAAGCAATTCTTAAGACAAATAATAGAATTTAATAATAAAACCTAATAGAGATATCCAATTTAATAAAATAATAATAATAGACCATGGCAATAATAAAAATATAATAATAGTGATAAACCATAAATAAAAGGTAATAAATAATTATAAACTTGCTATTAATTATAATAATATGACAATAACTAAGGATTATAAATAATAATAGAGCTAATATTTATAAGGATAAAATTTGACTAGCACTAATAAAAGTAACCCTGATGATCTTGCCAACAATATTGTCAGATAGAAAATAGCATCATCTTGTATCTATATATATATACAATATAAATTAAACCCTGATTAGAAATAATTAATTAATTATTTAATTAAAATAAATTAACAAGCTATTCTTCAAATAAAAATAATTTTAAAAATTCCCTGAAAATTCAGGGGGTTTACAATCTACCCAACTTATAAGAATTCCGTCCTCGAAATTTAAAATAATTCTAATACCGAAGAAATAATAAGAAAATGAATGAAAAGTAAATATGTAAATTGTAACTTACTCAACAAGACAATTTACAACGATAATTGGGGGTTTATAGAGGGGTCAAAACTGGCATCATATCCTACAAGAATATGTTCTAGGTCCGGCATAGGTCATAGGATTTCCAAGTGATCAGGGAATTATAGATCGATATTGCATGGTTAAATCTAATAGGATAAGGAGAGGACACAAATAGTCTATTCTAAGGGAAAGATTTGTCAAATAAGTAGAGTTATTAAAATAGAGCACATAAAGGTGTGTTTATGGGGGGGCATAAATGTCATGTGTATAGTGTGGTTTGTCTAGATCATAATGGTGCAATTATTGGAAGAAAAATCCTAATATTGTGCTTCAATTACCAAAGTCATGGTAAGGGATCAAATGATATGAATCAAGGAAAGGATAATAGGAAAACTTTTATTTGCTAAATGTCCGACTAAAATCAGTCTAAGATGGCTACTAGGGCGCTAAGGGTATTACTAAAATAAGATATCATACAAGGTATACTTAACTGACTTAGTAAAAAGATGGTTCTGCTATAAATCATAGCCAAAAAAAAGGTTATAAAGAGAAATTCTATACTAAGATGCAGAATAAAGAAGAGTCCAAGGGGGATGTGGTCGATTACAAATTTGGAGGTCAAATGCGAATAAATATTTCAAGCAGAAAATTGTCAAACGGTCGCAAATAAGATCCTAGGACAAGTTTGCTATATCTTTATCTGCATAAAATAATCATAGGGAAAGCGAATCAACATGCACTAGGTTGGCCAGACCATCATGCACCGATTCTGATTAGACAATATTTTAGTGGGTGCACCCAATAATATATGTGTCAAGAACAAGCTTGAGAAAAGAAGAAGCTTGTAAAAACTAGGCTATAACAGCAGTATTAGTCAAGACGATAAAAATAAACGTACAGAAGAAAAGAAAGTACAAGATAGTTCAAGTCTAAAACACAAATAATGATTTGACCTTTCTAGTTGCCCTATGAATCTCTAACCTTAGTTGAGCTAGGGGATAGGAACCCACAAAGTTATGTCTAGGTAATCTAAATACTTATACCAACATATAGTCAGTGTTATCCAACTATAATTTCTTAATGGTCCTGAGAAAAGTATGATGCTAGACTACAAGGTATACTACCCAACTTATAAGAATTGAACTAGTTCCTCTAACTGTCTCTTTAGGGAAGCAAGTTTATCCTACCAAATTGTAGCAACAACATAGAATTTTATAGAGAAGCAATAATAATCCTAACATGAGAAAAAAAAGAAGTCCTTTGGTCTATTCAAAAGGATAAGACGTAATGATCTGCTTTCCATTATTGCTTAAGAAAATAAATTTTTGGATCGATAGTACTAGAATTATGCAGCATGATAAATAGTAAATCAGGAAAGAAAATAAACTAATTAGATAATAAAAAAAAATCCTTACAGCATTTAGCTCGGCAACCGTGGCATGAGCTAAAGGTGAAGGAAAATTTTTATTACAGAAAATATCAACCAATATTGTCTACAGGTAAAGTAACAAACAACTAAATAGATATTCCTAATATTAATACTAATAATATAATACTAAATTATAGGAGAAGATATACTGGTTGACGGATTTGGGGTATGGTCAAGAAAAATTTATAGACATCTATAGCTCTAAACAATTAGGGAATCATGATACTAGTTTAGGGTCGAGAACAAGGATGATAAAATTTTAAGAAGAAGACATAGTCACCTGGGTCGATGACTTAATTATAACTGCATATAATCACTATCATGGCTATGAAAAATATGACAACTAAGGTGTGACACTTCTATCTCATTAGAGTAACATCCTCTATGTTTATTTCCTCATCAAGATAAAAAAAATCAAATTCCTGTAAATAAAATTTCTTCATAAATTTCTTCAGTATAAAATCTTTGAATCAAAACAATCATCCACCAATTTCCTTAATCTCTTTAAGATCGTCGCATATAATCATAATTATAACTTTAAAATACCCAACCAATCCTTTTATCATCACACCAACTCCCTTTTATTTTCCCCTTTTTTTTCCTCAACTTTAATTCAGTTTACCTAATCTAAAAGATTGTAACTCTCTTATGAAAATACTTAAATCAATCACCGAGATAAATATTATCATAATATTAATTTCTTCTTCTTCTTTTTTTTCAATCAAAATTTGTTCCATCAAACAAAATTCAATTACAAAAAAATACCTCAAATTTCTAAATCGATCCTCGAAATAAACTTTATTATAGTACAAACATCCTTTTCTTTTCTCCTCAAAATTTTTAGTTTAAAATTACCCAACTCCAAATTTTAAATCACTTTATGAAATGCATCAAATTTCTAAATTCTTCTTAAATAAACCCCTTTTTTTAGCAAGGTCAAAATATTTAATCTTTAAAGAAATATAAATCTCATAGGCAACTCTTAACTATTTCTATTTACAATCATCTATCCTCAAATTTTAAAAAAAAATTTATTCTTCTATTTTGGAAACCAACATAAATCATCAACCAATTTAAATCTCATGTAGCAATATGAATATTTAAATTTTTAATCATCAAGTTGATTTTATATCCTCTCTAACCAATCATAGAAATTTTTTTTTTTAAATCTCAAATCAAAACTTTAAATCATCCTCTCAAATCGATCATCGAGTTTATTTTATTAATCAACTTCTAACAGTCTTTCCCATATGAGTATAAGTAATCTTTCTCACTATCATTCAAAATTGATATATCATTACTACTCAACTTTGAATTAACTAATCATTCATGCAAAAATTATATCTTTCAAAAATATGGTGTTCATCAACCTACAATATTTAGTACTTTCCAAGAATTCAATTATAGACTCAACCGCATAATTAGCTGCCAAGGTAACCCATCTAGCCATATAGTTAACTCAAGAGTGTATATAGTATAGCATCTTTCAAACTTCTATCAATTATGACAAGCAAGGGGTACGGTAGATTAGATCGAGAAGGATATAATTGCAAGGAAGTCAAAGAGTCGGAAGATATAAATCAAAGAAGAGATCAATTATTTCGAGGAGTTTGAAATGAGTCGAAATCAAACGAGATCAAAGGATAAAAATAATCAATTGTGGATGAGACACAATAATCCTAATCCTATACGCAGGCTTGCTTGGTATGGTAAAGTAACCAAACAATATTTTCTCGACCTGCATGGGCCACCACTAAAAACATGTCACACCCCGGTTCCAAAATATGTGGGACCAGGAACACGTGGCATGCCAGCAGTACGATCAAGTATAGAAAAACCCCAATTTAATGGACTATACTCGATCATAGTACGCTGAAGTAACAACTAAATAACAATACAGGCAGGTAAATACTAATCTCATCCACAGGAAAAATCACAGAATAAAGCTGGAAGGAATGAAAATAACTCTGAATCAAACTACAAGTCATGACTAGTGGAAAATAATCCACCAATAAATGTATGAAAGAGCTACTGAAAGAGTACAACTGAACCAGAAAAGAAGTAGATAGTCACTAACAGAAATCACCTAAGAACTCAAGAAACTCACGAGGCTCAACATTGAAGTCCTCGTCAGCAAAAGTCTCCAATCTCCGTAGTCCGTCGGTACCTGTGCTCGTCCCAATCTGGAAAAAGGTGCCAGGTCCTCAGAGGGACGTAACAAGTACACAAGAAATTGACATGCATGATAGTACAGGCAGTATATAAATAACTAGAACAGAATGTAACATAACATCTCCCCAACCAAATAAGGACAGGAGATGTCATGCGACATACGACAGGTAAACTAACCATCTATGTGTAATGCTCTCGAGACATCTCTAATGGTGCATGAGGGAGGGAGAAGAAGAAGAAACTGCCACCAAGCGTTCTACGGTTTGAGAAACGAGGGGCTACGAGCATCCATCGTCCATTGGAAACAGAATTCTCATACACCACTAGTAGACTCTCTCCACCCAATGTATATCTGTACCGTATACGCGGTACAAATAATATGCAAGATGTCATAGTATATATAAGTAAACCTGTACCAACCACTAGACCAGACGCGAACTTACGTGTCAATGATCAGTCGACACACAAATCCATGCACTCAACTCACTCATATAGTGATCGTGTATGATACGGTGTCCGGCTAGAAGGTACCATATACCTTCACAATACACGGGATAAGTCTACTACTACGAGACGCATGCACACAACTGAGAAGTAACTAGGTAATATAAACTAACTGCAAAAATATACAATCAAGCAAGGTGTACTTGCCTGTGTCCAGCAACTGAGTTTCCGGGTCCGATGTAGAGTTCGATTCCGAGAAGCAAATAATCCTAGACAAGCATGATTTCTAATTAGTCACTAATTAACAATTTACTAAATTGATTAATTGTTAATTAACCAACGATCAATAGTATTTTATTAAAACTAGCTAACTAGTACCAATAATTATGAATAATAATTTTACAATAATAAGTATGTAAAATATACTTATTATCATACAATTTATATTCTAAAATTTATAATACAACATGATATTTAATAATTAATTAACTAATTAATTATAATTCATTAACTAACCAATTTAATACACACATGCATACACAATTCCTAATAATACTAACAAAAATAGTAAAAATCCTTAAAAAATCATTTTTAGTCTATCTTGATAATAAACTAATATTATCAGAAATAATAAATATATATTATATATATATTTTTACAGAAATGAATTTATTGCTATTAAAACTATTTATTTAAATAACTAGTTAATTAATAATAGTAAATACATAATAATTCTAAATAAAATCTAAAAATCACTATAAACCCTAAATTTATCCAATAACCCTAAATTCACTATTCTACACAATAATAACACATAATTAATAATTATTTAAATTAATAAATAATTATTAAACCATTTAATAATTAATTCTAAATTAATTCTAGAAACTACTTTTAGATCTTAAAAATTTGTAAATAAATATAAAACACCTAAAATAATTTCCAAAATAACTTAATTACCTATTTTCAATAGAAACTCTAACATTTACCAATTTACAAATAATTATATAATTAATATCAATTAATTATATAATATACTTAGTAATTAAAATTACCTTTACTAAAATCTAAATAAATATAAATAAATATAATTAAATACTGGAAATATTTTTATACAGTAAAGTATATATTTACAAACATTTTATATTTAATATATATTATTTAATTAATAACCTATTAAATGATAAAAATTAAAAATAGTATTTAATAATTGATTTGAATAATTCAAAACTCACAGAATAAATCAAAATAAAATATTTTAAAAACCAATACAATATTGGAAAATTTTCCATAATATACTTTACATTTAAATCTATATTTTCCATATAAGTTATATTATTTAATTATTTATTAATTAAATAATATGAATTAAAACAGAATATGAAAAATTAATTAAACAATTAAAATTTCGTAGTCTTTAATATAAAATAATTATAAATTAAATACTATAATTTCTGGAAAATTATTATAAAATACTACATTAATTTTACAAACTTTTTCATCTACAAAGTTTTATTTAATTAATAATAAAATTATTAATTAACGATTAAAACAGTAAATACAAACAATTAATTAACCGCGTATAAAATTTATAAGTAAATAATAATAAATACTAATAAATATTATTAATTCACACAAAAATTAATGTAGATTCTATACTCAATTACTAATGATCTCCTTCAATTAGATCTAATTAATTACCAATAATTAGACAATAATTAATCATAAAAAAACTGAATTAATTATGGAAAAAACCCTAAAACTAGGGTTACAGTAAAAAAATAGGATTTCCCACGTGGAAGAACCACGGGGTGGCTCGGGAGGTACCTGCTCGCCGCAGGGGGGGTCGGGGGTCGGCCTCAGGCGCGTGGCACCGCCGGGGGTCGCCGGGATCGGCCGGCTCTGCTGCTCACAGCGGCAACCGCAGTCCCGTCCGGCCTTGTGCTCCTCCGTACGTCGTCGAGGAGTCTCGGGTTGAGGGAGGAGGTAGGCGAGGTGAAGGTGAGGTCAGGGGGGCGGCTTGGAGACAAAGCTCTAGGGTTAGGGTTAAGAGGAACTTGGTTAAAGAAGGCTATATATATATATATATATATGTATATATATATATATATATATATATATATATATATATATATATATATTTTTTTTTTTTAAATATATATATATATATATATACATATATATATATATATATATATATATATATATATATATATATATATATATATATAGAATTCTAGGGTTCTAAGTTAGACGGGTATATATATATATATATATATATATATATATATATATATATATATATATATATATATATATATATATTTTATATATATATATATATATATATATATATATATATATATATATATCTAAATCTAATAAAACATCTATAAGCAATTCTTAAGACAAATAATAGAATTTAATAATAAAACCTAATAGGGATATCCAATTTAATAAAATAATAATAATAGACCATTGCAATAATAAAAATATAATAATAGTAATAAACCATAAATAAAAGGTAATAAATAATTATAAACTTGCTATTAATTATAATAATATGACAATAACTACGGATTTTAAATAATAATAGAGCCAATATTTATAAGGATAAAATTTGACTAGCACTAATAAAAGTAACCCTAATGATCTTGCCAACAATATTGTCAGATAGAAAATAGCATCATCTTGTATCTATATATATATACAATATAAATTAAACCCTGATTAGAAATAATTAATTAATTATTTAATTAAAATAAATTAACAAGCTATTCTTCAAATAAAAATAATTTTAAAAATTCCTTGAAAATTTAGGGGGTTTACAGTTGGCCAACTGTGCTAAGATGTCAAAGTTGTAGGGCTTCTCCAGCCCTTGTGATGCCTCTTTTCGGAGGGTTTTGTCAAAGCGAGTCTCCCTCGGCCTAGGCTTGTCGGTCGTCGGAGGCTGAGTCGGTCCCGGAGCATCAGTTGTAGTAGGTTGATGATCTTCAGCTGGATTGTCAACCACAGGTTGGAATTGTGCCCCAGACCGCGTGACAACGGCTGTAGATTCTTCGATGTCTGCCGAGATCGTGCAGCAAGACCTAATTTTTCTACTCTTCTTCTTGCAGGTAGAAGACGATATGGGCCGAGTCACTTCCGATACCAAGTCTGGATGGATCCACATGACCTCCCCTCATGATGTGGTGAGGGACACTAGACCAACGGTCTGATCTCAGGAAGGAGAAAGATTAGCGATCTCCATTGTTGCCAGAGGGATGGGGACTACTCCGTCTTGAGTTTCTGTCGGAAGGAAACTGTCGAATTGTACTGACACCATGTTGGCTGCCACGGTTACCTCTTCGAAATCGAGAGCCAGGGCATTCGAATCGATGAGGTTTTGGATGTATCGTTTTAGCTGGTAGCAGTCGTATGTAGCATAGTGGACGTAGCGGTGATAATGGCAGTACTTTGGGATCTCCATCTCCGCCGGCCGCGGTTCCCGTCTTAGTGGCAAAAGCTGAATTCTTTCTCCTTGTATGAGCATGTCCAAAATAGGCTTGACGTGACCGTCTTCGAAGGAGTAAGTAATTTGCGGCCATTGTTTGTCTGCTGGCTTTGGCTCAGGTTTTTATGCTGTATCGGCCATCATAGCCTGCTTTCCCCTGCTGTCCCGATTGTCGGAGGGGTTACCCCTATTATCGTTGTTGGGACGCTTGCCCTTATTCTCTCTGTCCGAGATGTGCAATCCCAGTTAGCGAGCCTTTTTCAGTCGTTCTTCGGTGCTTGTGGCACTGATGATGAACGTCTTCCAATCCTTGAATTGACTTTCGCCCATCCAGAGACTGATTGTTGGAAGAAGTCTCTTTTGGCAAATTTCAATTAAGGAGGAATCCGGGTTTCCAGAGGGCAACTTCATGGCGGTTTGGTGGAACCTCTCGATGTAGTTTTTTGTCAGCTTCTTCTCCCCTTGGACGACATCCATGAGGGTAGACATGGTGATGTCCTGCCCTACTTCGTAGAATCTCTCCAATAATATGCGCTTGAAGCCGGCGAAGGAGTGGATGCAGTTGTCCGGCAGATTGCGATACCAGTCGAAGGTGACTCCTTCCAATGCTCCGATGAATAATCGTGTAAGAATGGCATCGTCATGGGGCAGATGGTCGGTGGTGACCTCGAAGTAAGTGATGTATCGACTTGCTGAGGTCTTGCCATCATAAGGATTGATGTTGAACGGCTTATATCTTGGTGGGAATGGAATATGCCTCCATGCAGCAGGGTACGGTTGCCGTATTCTGAGGTCTTAAGAGTTTTCTCGAGCGTGGAACATGGCTCGGAGTTCTTGGACCTCTCTTCTCGCTTCGCGGGCCTCATCCACGATGGTGGAGGCCGTTGTTTCAGGAGGATCGTTGCCCAGGTTTGGTGCCGCCGAATTCGAGTCCGCATTGACCGCGGGACCCGTGCTTGTTTGGCCAGGCGTCCCTTCTTACAGAGTTGGAAGGGCCGCTTTGATCTCGTCTACAGACTTGACCAAAGCAAGCAATATAGCTTCGAGACTGTCGATGCGCAGGCGATCACTGCAACCACCTTGGTTGCTGTCTGTCATGAATACCGTCTTCACATGAGGAGAGATAGACGGAGCGGTGGAGGAAGCGCCCTTCGAATCGTACCCCTATAGTGAGAAGTCATCGGGGTATGTGGGTATGTTTCCCTCTGATTCAGACTTGGAAGGAACAGTACCCCAAGTCTCCGAGTTCACCTCGTCTTGAGTGTCATGGATGTCCTTGGGGACATCAGCACTGGTTGTACCTAACAGGAGACTGGTCTCCCCGGGTTCGTCTTCTTGGAACATCGAATTGCTGTGGATGCTCGGAGGGGCGCTACCCCTAGCCCCAGTAACTCCCTGTGCTGTGGACGATGAATCTCCCACTGTAGCAGATTTCGTCTTAGAGCGAGTACCTTGGAAAACTTCGGTGGTGGGCACACGTCTGGACGATAGTCTTTTAGTCACAGTGGTTGAAATCTTCGAGCTGGGGACATTTGTCTTCTTCCTCCTTCCATCAGCAGGGACTTTCCGAGCGGAGTTGCAGGAGGCGATGAGTAGTGCCTCGTCTTGTGAAGATGGCTGTTGCAGTCTTTGAAAGACAGACTGTCGGTCTTCTCGTATCGTCGTGCTGTTGCAGCAGCAGTTAACGATGACTTGGGTGCAGTGACATCCATGGGAGGACTCTTTGCACCCCAATACATCTTCTTTTTCCTTGCGTTTGTGGAGGATGGCCTCACGCAAGTCAGATGGGTCTGGACCGACCATGTTTGCTCCAGGATTTTAGGAGACTTTTGCGAACCTCTCTGTCCGTCTGCCGCCGGGGGCTGGACTCGAGTGGTTCTGTACAACTTCCCATCCGAGGCCCGCGTAGCAGTATGCGGAATGCTCGGACGGTCAGAGATCAGATCAGCGGACCGAACTCGCCAGGCTCGTGCTGCTTTAGACTTCTTTACTGTAGTGCGTACGGGCACGTAGTAGGAAGAGTCTAAGTGATACTGGAGAGAGTCATACATATCTTCTTGGGAACACAAGAGATCAGGACCGTACGAGAGGCGGTCGAAGACAGAGCCGCGGGGAGTAGGCGTCATGCGGCTGTCATCGTTGGTCCGTATGCGGCTGGCAGACGTAGCCGTATAGGCTTTTTCCATACGACTGGAAGTCTCAGCCGCATGAGTCTTCTTTATGCGGCTGGATGATCTGGCCGTATGGATTTTCTTTATGCGGCCGATAGATCCACCCGCATGAGCCTCCTATATGTGGTTGACAGATTTGGCCACAGGAGTGCTCGACTTCTTCTTGGGGTGCATAGAGTCGCTCTTTGTCCCTGCAAGTCTGGCATCGTAATGCTTTCCTCTGCCGGACTCGGGGATAGCAGAGTTCTCTACGGCTCAAAGTGGAGCCGTATGAGAATCACCCTCGCCGCCTTGGGTAGTAGAGAGTACCCCGTCCAGAGCTTGTGGAGGAGCAAACGATTTTGGCCTCCACTCGCAGCGAACTTTCTTTGTGCGGGTTTGCTTCTGGATCGAGCCAGCACTTCCTTCAGAGAGCATCTCTTCAAACGCTTGTTGGTCGAAACGGACGACCATCTTCTGTTGCATGGAGCCAAGCTTGGCTGCATCCGACTGCGTCACCAACTCCTCAGCCGTAGAGAAGTTTATCCCGAGCAGAGTCGCCATCGTGTTTGCTATTGATTGTAAAGTACAGAACAGTTTTATGGGAGGACTGAACTTAGACTCACACTACAAACTCGCTTGTACAAAGAAAGCCTAGGGACGAAAGCCTAGGTACAGCAGACTAAGTATAATTATTTATTTTAGATTCTGGGGGGTGACGATAGAGGCTCGGGAAGGCGATGGCAGCCCTGTCTTACTCCTTGGACGATCGTTATGCAGCCTTGGCTCCAAAAGATTTGCTCGACGTTGAAGAAATGCTCTCTTTGCTCCCTCTCTACTTTTTTTTTCAAGTCTTCTAGTGCTCTCTGATCTCGAAAAGGGGTCTCTCTGGTCACACTCTCTCCGTTGTGTATATTGCCAGGAAATGTATATCTTTTGCAAGGGAATGGCACCTTGCTATTTATAGGAATGGGGTATGATCATTAGGGTTACAATGATTGCTTCCTGGAGATGGCGGCAGCCTGTGGATTGGTCAATCTAGGCCATTCGTTTTGAGTGTGATGAATCTGGGCCATTAAGTGTAGATTACACCAAATCTCATCAGTAATTAATGCTAATTAGAATAAATCTTCCTCATGATGATCTGCTGATGTCTGCAAATAAATTTGATTTATTCTCCTGCCACGTATTCCAGATTATTGGGATTTGACCCAATCTCTGATTGCAATAAATCTGGGAAATTGATCGGTTTAGGACACGTGTCCTAGGAGCCACTAGGGGGATCTGAACCGCATGAAGATTGAGCCACATAAGGTTTGGGCCGCATAAGGTTTGGGCCACGTGTCAGGGCTGCTTTGGTAGTGGCCCTCCCTTCGAACTTTTGAACCACATGGAGATGGTCATTGCGAGCCGCATAGGGATGCATCCGCCTGAGCCGCATGAAAATGGTCCTCTTGAGCCTCATGGGAAGGCCTCCGCTTGAGCCGCATAAGACTGTTTCGGCCTGAGCCATATAGGACGGCTTCATTCTGTACCACATGGGAAGTCTTCGCTCGAGCCGCATACGAACGCCCACGTGGCAAGGCCACGTGGCATTTTTATGGATCTCAGGGGATTGTGTCAGAGATCTCTTTCTCTTCCCTAGGGGTCTGTCATTATGACAGAGTCATAATTGCCTCTCTTGTGTTAGGGCTGTCACTTTTTTTAGAGTTGTCAGCCGTCAAAGTAATTAATGCTGCATAGGGCGGAGGGGGAAAACTGTTATGCCACGTATCTTCTGAGCCGTATGGGATGTCTCGGGCCGCATAGTCCCTTATGCCCCATGACTTTCTGAGCCGCATAGGCTTTATGAGCCGCATGGGGTTTCCTAGCCGCATGGATCATTTTCCATGCTTCTACAAAGGCGTATCGTCATTGGCTTGTCGAAGGGATTGAGCTTCTCCGTTTGCGGCTGGCCGACTCTCGGCAACCTGATTGTCAATGGCTCCGTTGTGGGTCTTGGCACTTGGTCGGACCTTGGTAGCCGGATTATCATTTGCTCTTCGTGTGCCGAGAGGCTGATTGTGTCCTTACGCAGAGTGGCGGTAAGGGGTACGGACTTGCTAGGTTTGCGAGCTTGGAGGTGGATCGTCAGAGGTTCTTCTGATCCTGTGGCTGTCTCGGTACGAGCTTGCACATCTCCTTTCCCAAGGTGCCTCTTCAATTTTTTGTACAGACATGAGTCTGAGTGGTAGGATTCGACACCTTTGAAGGGATCGATGTCGACAAATTCGGTCCTCACGAAGCCGTGTTTGTCGACATACTTTAAGCATTGGTGCAGTGTGGAAGGCACGATCATATAATCGTGTATCCAAGGGTGCCCCAGGAGGATGTTGTAATAAGTGTTTGCATCTATGACATAACAGGTAACTTTCGACTGGAGATCGCTAATTTGACACTTCAGACGAATCTTCCCAATTGGGTAGCTCCTGCCCGAATTGAAACCGCTGATGGCGGTGCTTGTAGGCGTCAGGCGATGCATAGGGATGCAGAGATGATGTAACAGACCCTTCGGGATAATGCTTATGGAAGAGCCAGGATCAATGTGCATCCGATCCACCTTTACATCGCCGATATATCCAGGGTAGTATAACGGGCGATCGTGCAGGTTGGTTTTGATGAGCATGTCCTACGGAGTGAAGACAATGTTGGGCATCGCTTCCGTGCAAGCACTGTCTTGGAGATCTACAGGCGGGTCTCTCCCGTGAGGTTGACCTGAGCAAGGTACGCATCGGTATTTTTGAGTGCATTGCTCAAAGCTGCACGAACATCCTTTGAGAGTCTCAGAAGCTCGTATAATGACAACTTGGCCGGTGTGTTGGCCAATTGCGCCAAGATGTCGAAGTTGTAGGGCTTCTCCAGCCCCTGCGGTGCCTCTTTTCAGAGGGATTTGTCAAAGCGAGTCTCCTTCGGCCTAGGCTTGTCGGTCGTCGGAGGCTGACCCGGTCCCGGAGCGTCAGTTGTAGCGGGCTGATGATCTTCAGCCGAGTTATCAGCCACAGGTTGGGATTGTGCCCCAGACCGACTGACGACGGTTGTGGCTTCTTCGATATCTGTCGAGATTGTGTGGCAAGACCTGACTTTTCCACTCTTCTTTTTGCAAATGGAAGATGGTGTGGGCTGAGTCACCTCTGATATCAAGTCTGGATGGACCCACATGACCTTTCCTCGTGATGTGTTGAGGGGCACTAGACCAGCAGCCTGATCACGGGAAGGTGGAAGATTAGCAATCTCTATTGTCGCCAGAGGGATGGGTACCACACTGTCTTGAGCTTCGGTTGGAGAGAAGCTGCCAAATTGTACTGACACCATATTGGCTGCCACGGTTAACTCTTCGAAATCGATGGCCAGAGCGTTCGAATCGATAAGATTTAGATGTACCATTTTAGTTGGTAGCAGTCGTATGTAGCATGGTAGACGTAGCGGTGGTAGTGGCACTACTTTGGGTTCTCTATTTCTGTCGGCCGAGGTTCCCGTCTTGGTGGAGGAAGTTGAATTCTGTCTCCTTATATGAGCATGTCCAAGATGGGCTTGACGTGGCCGTTTTCGAAGGAGTAGGTCATTTGTGGCCATTGCTTGTCTGCCGATTTTGGCTCAGGTTTCTGTGCTTTGTCGGCCACCATAGCCTGTTTACCCTTGTTGTCTCGATTGTTGGTGGAGCTACCCCCATTGTTGGTGTTGGCGTTGGGATGTATGCCCTTGTCCTCTCCTTCTGAGATGTGCAATCCCAGTTGGCGAGCCTTCTTCAATCGTTCTTCGATGCTTGTGGCACTGATGATAAACGTCTTCCAGTCCTTGAATTGACTTTCGTCCATCCAGAGGCTGATTGTTGGAAGTAGTCTCTTTTGGCAGATTTTAATTAAGGAGGAATCCGGGTTTTCAGAGGGCAGCTTCATTGCGGTTTGGCAAAATCGCTTAATATAATTCCTTGTCAGCTCTTTCTCCCCTTGAACGACATCCATGAGGGTGGACATCGTGACGTCCTGTCCTACTTCGTAGAATCTCTCCAAGAACATGCGCTTGAAGCCGGCGAAGTAGTGGATGCAGTTGTCTGGCAGGTTGCGATACCAGTCGAAGGCGACTCCTTCCAACGCCCCAATGAATAATCGTGTGAGGATGGCATCGTCATGGGGCAGATGGTCGGTGCTGACCTCGAAGTATGTGATGTACCGACTTGCGGAGGTCTTGCCATCATACGGGTTGATGTTGAACTACTTATATCTTGGTAGGAAGGGGACATCCCTCCATGCAGCAGGGTACGGTTGCCGTATTCTGAGGTTTTGAGAGTTTTCTCGAGCGTAAAACATGGCTCGGAGCTCCTGGACCTCTTCTCGCTTCTCGGGCCTCATCCACAGCGATGGGGGTCGTTACTTCAGGAGGATTGTTGCCCGGATTCGGTGCCGCTGAATTCGAGTCCGCATTGACCGCGGGATCTGCACTTGTTTGGCCAGGCGTCCCTCCTTACAGGGTTGGAAGGGCCGCTTTGATCGCATCTACAAACTTGACCAAGGCAAGCAGTATGGCCTCCAGAGTGTCGATGCATTGGCGATCACTGGAACCACCTGGTTGTTGTTGTCATGAATATCGTCCTTACGTAAGAAGAGATGGATGGCACAGTGGAGGACGTGTCTTCCGAGTCATACCCCTGTAATGAGAAATCATCGGGGTATGTGGGAATGTCTTCCTCCGGTTCGGACTCAGAAGGAATAGTACCCCAAGTTTTCGAGTTTGCCTCGTCTTGGAAGCTGTGGACGTCCTCGGGGACGTCGGGGTTTGCTGCATCTGATGGGAGAGTTGTTTCCTCCGGTTCGTCTTCTTGGAACATCGGATTATCGTGGAAGTTCGGAGGAGTGCTACCCCCAGTCCCAGCGACCCCCAGTGGTATGGATGATGAATCTCCTACTGTAGCAGATTTCGTCTTAGAACGGGTGGCTTGGAAAACTCCGGTGGTGGGTACCGGCTTAGACGACAGTCTCTTAGTCATAGTGGTTGAAATCTTCGGGCTGGGAACGTTCGTCTTCTTCCCTTTCCCATCGGCGGGGATCTTCTGAGCAGAGTTACAGGAGACGACGGAAAGTGCCTCGTCTTCTGAAGACGGCTGTTGTAGTCTTTGAAAGACGGATTGCCGATCTTTTCACACCATCGTGTTATTGCAACAACAGTTAATGATGACTTGGGCAGTGACGTCCGTGGGAGGACTCTTTGCACCCTGATTCACCTTCTTTTCTTGCGTTTGTGGAGGATGGCCTCACGCAAGTCAGATGGGTCTGGATTGACCATGTTTGTTCCCTGGATTTTGGGAGACTTTTGGGAACCTCTCTGTCCGTTTGGCCGGGGGCTGGACTCGAGTGGTTCTGTACAACTTCCCATCTGAGGCCCGCAAAACAGTATGTGGGATGCTCGGATGGTCAGAGATCGGATCAGCGGACCGAACTTGCTAAGCTCGCGCTGCCTTAGACTTCTTCACTCTAGTGTATGAGGGCACATAGTAGGAAGAGTCTAAGTGGTGCTGGAGAGAGTCAGACATATCTTCTTGGGAGCACAAGAGATCAGGACCATAGGAGAGACGGTCGAAGACGGAGCCACGTGGATTAGGCGTCATGCGGCTGGCATCAATGCGGCTGGCAGTTGTGGCCGCATAGGCTTTCTACATGCGGCTGGGAGTCTCGACAGCAAGAGTTTTCTTTATGCGGCTGGATGATCTGGCCGCATAGACCTCCTTCATGCGGCTGGCAGTTTTAGCCACATGAACATCCTGTATGCGGTTGGCAGGCTTGGCCATATGAGTGTTCGGCTTCTTCTTGGGGCGCATAGAATCATTCTTTGTCCCTGCAAGTCCAGCATCGTAGTGCTTTCCTCTGTCGGACTTGGGGATAGCAGAGTCCTCTATGGCTTGAAGTGGAGCCGTATGAGAGTCGCCTTCGCTGTCTTGGGCAGCAGGGAGTACTCCGTCTAGAGCTTGGGGAGGAGCAAATGATTTTGGCCTCCACTCGCTGCGAGCTTTCTTTGTGCGGGTTCGCTTCTTGACCGGGCCAGCGCTTCCCTCAGAGAGCATTTCTTCAAACGCCTGTTGGTCGAAGCGGACGACCATCTTCTGTTGCGTGGAGCCAAGTTTGGCTGCATCCGATTATGTCACCAACTCCTTAGCCGTGGAGAAGTTTGTCCCCAGCAGAGTCGCCATCGTGTTTGCCATTGATTGTAAAAGAATAGAACAATCATCGGAGGAGTGAACTTAGACTCACAATATAAACTCGCTTGTACAAAGAAAGCCTAGGGACGAAAACCTAGGTACAACAATCTAAGTACAATTGTTTATTTTAGATTTTGGGGGATGACGGTAGAGGCTCGGGAAAACGACGGCAGCTCTGCCTTACTCCTTGGACGATCGGACGCAACCTTGGCTCTGTAGAAGAACTGCTTGGCGTTGACGAAGAAATGCTCTCCTTTTGATCTCTGTATATCTCTCTCTAGCTCTCTTTTTTTTATCTCTGATCCTTTTTTCGCAAGGGAATGGCACCTTGCTATTTATAAGAGTGGGGGCATCATTAGGGTTTGCAATGATTGCCCATTCTTAAAAGTCGGCGGCTAATGATCACTGGATCTGGGCCGTCCATCTTGAATATACGAGATTTGAGCAATAAATGTGATTACATCAAATCTTTTGTGGGTAATCAATGATGATTGACAAAAATCCTGATTTGTCATGCCAACCTCGGATTTCTCGACACGTGTCATTAATTTGCTTGATTATAAATGATCTGATTTGATCCCAATATTTTATTGGGATTTGTTGAGGGATTTCGATCAATTTGATGCCACGTGTCCCGCTATCATGCCACGTGTCTTAACCGCAAGCCACTGCAGAAATCTGAGTCGCAGGAAGGTTGCTCCTCATTGAGCCGCATAAGGCTGGCCACGTGTCAAGGCTACTTGAGAGTAGCCCCCTGAATATTTGAACCGCATGGTAATGATGTGAGCCGTATGAGTGTAGGTGACCGCATGATGGTTGCCTTCTTCGTGAACCGCATGAAGATAGTCTTTGTGAGCCGCATGGGGATAGTCTTCTTGAGCCGTATGGGGATAGGCTTCCTGAGCCGCATGGGGCAGCCTTTGCTTGAACCGCATGGGGATAGTCTTCGTGAGCCGCATGGGGCTAGTCTTTGTGAGCCGCATGCGACTGTCCACGTATCAAATCTTTATGAAGGTTTTTGGATTTCGGGAGATTGTGTCAGAGATTTCCTTCATTTCCCTAGGAGTCTGTCATTATGACGGAATCATAATTGTGTTTTTGTGTCAGGGCTGTCATGTGTCAGAGCTGTCAGTCGTCAAAGCATTTAATGCAGTAAAGGACAAACGGAAGAGCTGTTTGCAGGCCACATGGCTCCTCTCTGAGCCGCATAGAACTTGTTTGAGCCGCATAGACGCCTGAGCCGCATGGATCCTTGAGCCGTATGAACTCTCTGAGCCGTATGGGGCTCCCTGGCCGCATGGATCTTTTTATTCTTTTCCATGCTTCTACACATATTCCTTCTCTCTCCATAGATAGCATAGCGAATAAGGATGCATCACATGTCATGTGCCTTGAACATCCATTATCGAGGATCCATTTGCTTTTAGCATGAGAGGGTTGAAGGTCCACCTACAAAATGAGTAGATGTAACATTTGGTACCCATTTCTTCAAGGGTCCAGCTTGATTATTTTTAGAAATCTAAGTAAGCATATTTACGTCAACTAATTTTCTAGCTCTATAATACTGTAATATGTGCCTGTGTTTACCACAGTATGTGCATGTGATTTTTGAAGTAGTATACTTTGTTTCTGTGTTGACATGCTTCTTTTGTGCCTTTCTTGAAAACCTGTATGTGAAAGCATGGTTATGGAAAACGTATTGCTTATGTGCTTTCTTTGGTTTCCTTTATGGTACATAAATAGTACTAGGACTAACCTTAGGCTGTGTAACAGGAGTGACCTGTTTTCCTTATTTAATCTTCAACTTTTTAGGGATTACACAAGACTCTTCGAATTTAGCAGTCATATCCGTGAGTCTCTGTGTAGTAACCAAGTGTCTCTTCTTCTCTAGCACTTTGACATAGTTTCTTTTTTTCTTTTCTATAGTGAGGATAGCCTCATAATAGTCCAATCTAATCTTGACTAGCTCCTTCGTGTTACTGGTAGTAGACGTCTCTTTGATATCTTCAAGAAGATTAGATAGTCTTGTTACTTCGGTTGTGTATGCCTTAATCTTCTTGCGAAACTGCTTATATTTGTCCAACACATTTATGTGCTCTTCAAGTAGTTCGCTGAAGGCATCTTCTAACTGGTCAAATGTAAAATTATCGTAAATAGGGATTTCTGATACCTTATTATATTCTATCAGGCAGACATTTTCACTATTGTTGGGTCTGTCCTCGTCTTCTGATTCACTGGCCTCATTTTCGTGTTAGATGCTCGTGTTTGAAAACTTTCGACCAGTTGTTGCGTTCCTGCTCGATTTTGATCGGTCATATGGACTACTTTTATTTGTTAGTGGATATTCCTTCTTCATGTGTCCTGACTTCTTGCATCCAAAGCAGATAGTATCTTCTTTGTTGCTTTTATGGATATCCTTCTTCTTTCGGCTTGATCGCTCAAACTTTAAGAATTTCTTAAAGTTCTTGACCAGTAGGGCCTGTTCATTACCATCATAATCTTTATTATCAGTATCATTACATGATACTCTTCTGGCTTGGGCTTTGAAGGCGATGGATTTTTCTTTAGGGGTTGCCCAAGTCTTGTAAATCTAGCTCATGGGTCATGAGCTTGTCCATAAGTGTCTCCAATGTAATCGTGGTGAGGTTATTTCCTTCTATGATCGCAGTGACCTTCGGGTTCCAGTTCTTAGTTAGAGCCCGCAGTACCTTTCTGATCTTTTCATAGTTGTTGTAATCATTTCCAAGAGATTGTAAAAGATTAGTAATATCTAGAAAATGAGTGAACATCGGTGTAATTGATTCATCAGTTTTCATCTTGAATGTCTCGTACTCTTGTGTTAATCTACTGATCTTGGATTCCTTCACTTAGAAGTTCCTTCATGAGTTACCTCAAGAAGTCTCCAAATCTCATTAGATGCGGCACAAGTAGGTACGCAATTGAACTTAGTTTTGGCAATTGTATAGAATAGTGCATTGATGGCTCGTGCATCTAGACTAGCATGTTTTTTTATGCTCAGTATACTTATTATAGGGCTTGTCTAGTAGAACACCATCAATCACTATTCTAGCTGGTTTCTTGTAAACGTCTATAACTATCGACCAAAGATCGAAGTCTAGTGACTTAAGAGAGAAACTCATTCTTGTTTTCTAATATGTATAGTTTTTCTAAAATAGTGGAGGTCTATTTGTGGATTGCCCTTCACTGTTGAACATAGATTAATGGCTGCCATATATACTATATAGGTGGTTATATATAATATAACCTGCTCTGATACCAATTATAGGACCGTTGAGCACCTATAGAGGGGGTGAATAGAGTGTGTGTGTGTGTACAACGGAATAAATATCATAATTTTAAAACAATTTAATATGGCTAATCAAATATAGGTAAGAGCAGATAAATATATGTATATTAACTACAGTAAAAATAAAGTGTTAAGAAGAATCTAACTCAGTGACACAGCGATGTATACTGGTAACCCTCATGGTTAATCCACTATGGCACAAGCTTTAACTGAGTGCTTCCAACTCTTATAACACCGTTCTTGGGGACAAGTGCATGACCAACTTCAACAACACCATTCTTGGCGACGTGTACACGACCGACTCCTGAAGGCGTTTGAAAACTGGAAAGTGTTCTAAGATAGCCTCTGATACAACTCCTTAAACCAAACTCTAGATTGAACTGAAACTAATACTAGCTTAGCTAAGAGTAGTATAGCTAAATATGAAAGTGTATAGCTCGTAGAAAACACTTAAGGAATAGAGAGAAGAGAAAGTAAATGAGATATGTTGAAATGTGAAAGTTCTTCTCTATTTATAGTGTTTTTATGAACCGAATTCGGGTAGAGCTCAGGCAGAGTTCGGATGCAAAATCTTGCATTCGAACGTTGGATACAGATATTCAGGAAGTTCAAAAGCAGCTTAAACAGTCTTGACCAAACTCGGGTCGAGTTCTAGCGAAGTTCTATTAGGGTTCTAACAGAACTAATTTGGGCCATTTTGATGGGTTTTGGGCTATTTTATTTATGGACTTTTGTGGTGGCCCATGCAGGTCTGTCTTCGCAAATCATGCGAACTCGTGATAGTACTCAAGTTAGATGTACTATTGCGAGCCTGCGACTAGAAATGCTCATTCACGAATTAGAAATTAATTTAATTTACGAGAATGACTAGGACTAGGAGTCCCTTATACAAATTTACCAATGGGTAGTCTAGGCCATGCAATGTAGATAAGGAGTTATTAATTTTGATAGTTTATCAGATCCCCATAAGTATTATTATCTCTTGATACGACGATGTAATCCAATTTGGATAGTTTATTCCCTTAGTAAGGCAGGGCTTCATAGAATTAATGATCTAGCCTTGATAGATTATTCAATTCATTCTTTTGCCTCCTTGGATATCGTCACCATATCTTAGTCTGAATTGCCCAATTAAAATCCTATTTTTGCCGTAAGGGAATAATTTATAATTCCTGATTCGGTTATTCAAATGCAAATCTCGAGGTAGACTGATCCAAAAATTTTTCCCATGGTTCGAATACACGTGAAAGAGATACCAGAATGTTTGTAGTTATTTGTCTTCAGTTTATTCCTCCCTGTGCAATCTGTTATTTTAAAGATTGTGACTGATAGGACAAATATTTATGTCTTATTTCATAGTCAACTTGTTTGAATCTCTAGAAGCTCAGGGATTTATTTACAGATATAGTTACGAGAATGTTAGTTAACTCATACTGGCAGGACAGCAGCGCACTGTCGCCATTTATTTAAATTTTGGAGACTAGGGAATCACTGCAGCCAGTAGCGCGCTGGCGAGACACAACCCCTAGAGGTGAAATTAGTTAAGAAATATAGGTGATGGGATATTTCCAAAACTATGGCTAGTGGTCCTTCTTTGATCGCCGTTACCCTTGAGTCAATATTGGATTGGGTTAAGAAGTGTTTGACTTCGTATCATATTTGAGTTACGAAACCAAGGGTTTACCACAGCCCGAGTATACGGGCGAGGCGTAGTCCTCGGTGAAATAACTTCAGACGTGATTACAAGTTTAGGATACAATGGAGGATAGGGAAATGCCCTGTACGTTCCTTGAGATCCAAAGCCAATATTAGTGGAAGTTCTGCAAGTTGAGTAGCATGCCTCCCAACCTAGCATACCGCGGTCCTTGTGCCCTATGATGAGAGAATTAACTGACACTAATAGGTTTACCTGGAATATGGAATTTAGAAGTCCATAACCCATTGGTTGACCAAGGTCTTATGAATAAGAAGATAGTAGGATGACTGTATAAGCAAGAACATCAGGTAAGGTTTGATTCTCACAAAATTCGAACTATTTCTACCTTCTTTCAAAAATCTCGCATATTTGTATTTTGACTATCTTGACCAATACTGCTATTACAGCCTAGATTTACAAGCTCACACTATTCTCGAGCTTGATTCAAGACATATGTTTAGTGGGGACGCCTGCTAACTTATTGTCTAATCAGAATCAGTGTATTATGGTCTGATCAGCCATGATGCATTTGGTTCGCTCTTCATTTAATTACACTACGTGGATGGAAATATATAGGTATCTAGGATCTCATCCGCGACTGCTTTGACAAATTCCTCTTGAATTATACGTTTGTCTTTGGATCACGTAATTGTATTCAGTAACATCTTTCTTGAACTCTTTATTATTTTTGTCTTTCACTGATTTAGAAAGACAGAAGCTCGTAATTGATAGATAGATACAGAGTATTCCCATGGCTATGATAGTTGTATATGAAAGTGTAGCTACCATCGGCCAGCTCTGTGACTGGAACCTTGCCTTGAGTTACTCATCCTCCCTTCGACGCTAAACCTATCATCTTGATCGTCTGGTCATTGGAGTCCGAGAATGATTAGGATCTTTTCCTTGACCAAATGCCAACCTAGGAGACTACCTATTCTCCAGAGACCAAATGTCGTGAGCCTCAAATTATTCGCTCGAAGCTTGCTTTGACTAGCAACCCCTAGGCCTTAACCAAACTCTTCTTGACCAAAGCCCACAGTTAGGCATGAGATGAATGGACAATAGGGTAATCATTTATCGTGACACTCATTCCGAGATTAGTTTCCAACAGATATTACTCTAGTTATGTAAATTTTATTATTAAGACCGAACTAGTGTTGGAACACCACAGTCACTAGCTTAGCCAATACTATAGCTTAAATACCCTGTCTACCAGTTGTCAACAGCAATACACGATCACTACAACTCTGTGACGATAGTCTGGCAGGTTGATACAAATAGAAATTCACAACTCAGTTGTAGAAACCTTGTGCCTTAGAGTTGGTTATCCCGTCGATAACTCTAGTATACTATAGACGAGTAGATCATTCTATTTTATCGACCATGTATCATTGTACACATCGTTCTCCATTTACTGAGGAACGATCTTTGACTTGACTTATATCTACCGTATCCCGATACGCCGTACCTTATTCCCTATTAACAAAGAGTCGCGGTACAATGTCCGGACTTTGGGAACCCTCTAACCTCAATATTCCTAGGACCATGTCTATTTCTAAGGTGGGTAGACTGTAAACCCTCTAAAATTTTGGAATATACAAGAATTATTGGTTGATTAGAATAAATTCCATGGAGATGATAATTAGTGCCCCCAGGGACTCCACTTTCCATTTAGATCATTTTGTGTCCCCGACCGTGTCAATAATAATCGGAGCACGAGACCAGCTGTTATCTTCCAACAAATTTCATATACAAGATCTAGACGAGTCCACCTTCATCTAAGTATATCATGTCCCACTCAAACACGTCCCCTGGTACTCTTTTTAGGGTACGACTTTCATGGTAAAAAGGACTAGCTATAACCCTTACCATAATACCGGTAAACTTTCCGACCACAATTAGAAACTCAACCTTGACTCGAACCTTTCGACCCAATATATGGTTGTGATCTACTCGAAGCCCACTACGCACATGTCACTAGTATGCCATTCAACTGTGTCTTCTCGTGCTACTTAAACACAAAGGTCACGGAAGGCGCATCTTCAGGGCTTACAGAACCTATTTAACCAAACCAACTGGCAACTAGCTCAACCACTGGATTGAAATCTATTCTAGGTTACTCTAGCCTAGTAGAAATAATTTTATCATTGGGATATTGCCCAGTCAAAATAGATTGAAATCCTAGGTTCATCAACCAGCAATTGGTGTCCAATTTAGGAACTCATTAAAACCCAGTAAAACCCATCCACTCATACCGCCATAATTGGACTATGAACCGGACTACCTGAAATAGGTCTCTATACCTATTATGTAGTCTCCCCTCTTAGAACGTGGTGTCATTCGTAACCATTATTCTGTTTACCTGGGAGTCGCGATACGATCTTGTATTGTATTTATATCCCTTGTTTGTGCGTTTAAATAACCACGAGAAGATCACAATCTTGATTTCTCAAAGTCAGTCCTATTTTGGAATGTTGTCTAAGACTCCGAGAACAGAATTTCTGTATTTCACGGATTTGTAGCCCCTTTAAGAAATAAGGGTTCTATGATTTAGCAAGTGATTGGACTAGAGTAGCCCACTCTAGCAAAAAGGACAATGGTCTATAGACTTTCATTCTATCTGCATTATTGGGTACACTCTACCGCTCGTGAAACTTCATTAATGCTCTTGATTATTCTTTCTTATCTTCTGTCCTTCCTATTTCAGAGTGACGAATGGTCACGCTTATTAGAAGTTAGCAATATTTCTTAGCTATGGGGTAAATTTGTTGCATTAGATTTTGGGTGGTTTGATAGATAGGAGAGGATTATAGTGGCCATAAGCAGTAGATATCTATTGGTAGCAATTTTAGCAAGTAGTTGGATGATTTTAAAGTTTTAGTGACATGGGATTTGAGGGAGTAGTGTGACCAAAGGTGGGTAGAAGTCCTCGGAGTTCGAAATTGCAAAATGGCTAGGAGGAGGGTATAAACTGTTTTAGAGGAATTAAAATTCGAGGAGATGGTAGATTTTTCTTGTTGAATTTAAGGAATAATTATGAATTAAAATTTGAGGACGAAATTATTTTAAGGTGGGTAGATTTGTAGCTCCCCTTCCCGAAAATTAGAACTATTTTATTATTATTTATTTTATTTAAATAGTGATTATTAGATTTTATAAAAAATATTTAGTTTATTATTATGGTAAATGATTTCAGTCGTTGTTGGAAATTCAAGTACAAAGTGATTAGAGATCGTGGCACTTTTACGTCTCCTTTGGTGTCTTCTTGATATCTGAGAAGAGGTGGTGTGGCACATTCTATCTAAGGGGCCAAATATTATACAGTTTCAATGAGTTATTGTTTAGAAATTATATTCGACTTAGTTTCCTTGACACTTCAACATCCATCTTTCTACAGGGTGCTTTTTTGGTAGAATTAGATCCCATGTTTGAGTCATTTCCTGGCAACCTAAAACTTTGAAGCTAGACAAGAAAACAAATTTATTGAGTTTGATGAATACTTCACCTATCAACATTATTTGGGTTTCCCTATTGCTGCACATGCAATATATGTTGCCATGTGGATATTTGTTGTGTCCTTGCTGAACTGATCTAAGAAGCCCCTCTACTGTTGGCTTTGGAAGTTCAGCATATTCATCTCACAGATTTTATATATCAGCTAGATATATTCTAGTAGTGCATACACCGTTATTGATTTACTGAATTTTGTTATATTTATTATTATTAGTATTATTATTATTACCATTGTTATCGAGGTTACTATACTTAAAGTTAGTTAATAATATTAGATATATGTATTTCGTTACCAAATAAATATTAGATATATAGTCATATTTACCTAAATAGACGTTACGCAGGAATTGGTGCTAGCGGAATTTATTTGAGTATATATATATATATATATATATATATATAATATATATATTCATAATTTACTAATATGCATATATATATATGGATATGCATATAATATATAGGTGTATATGGGTAGTATATATAAATATACATAAAAATACGTATATATGTTACATATATATTATATATATAGGTGTGTATATTTATGTCTATATAATATTATTTATTCAGACATATATGTGTACGTATATGTATATTGAGCGTATATATATACGTATAATGTATATATTAGAATATAAGAATTAAAAAGCACAAACCCACAGACCCCATTTCCTCACTGTTAAACCCATGCACCCGAGAGGAATCTCCTCTCAGCCATCCCTGGCCAAGCCAAGCTCGGGCAGGCCCACAACAAAAACCAAGCCCGCACCCGATTCAATACATATACGCACAGTAGATAGGAACAACCGAGTTCCTCTGTTCGACAGTTTATATCGAGCGAGAATCTCTCGATCGAACTCCAAACCCTAGACCAAATCAGCGTCGACCCCCTGGCGGCCACCCAGGCGACCGTTCGCCGCCGTCTTCGCCACCACCGGCGGCTGGGAATCGCCGCCGACCCGCGCGCGCAGCCTGGTGCCAACAGCGGTGACAGCAAACTGCGAGAAGAGGGCCGACTTCACGGTACTGGTTCTCCACGATCGTTCGATCGTTTCCAAATTCGTTTCTATGGTACGTACCTAACCCAACCCCCTTTTATCTTGTTCAAATAGTTTGTAAGTGGCTTCCCTCAGTCTTTCGTAAAAATCGACCCAAAGTCGATGAAAAACCGTCCCAAGAACAGAGATTAAAACAGTCAAAGAGCCCCTGTTCGAGGATCGATTCTGATCGATCCAGTGACTGTTTATAAATTCCACATGAACACATGTTTAAACAACCTATAGACCTTCACAAAAGTTTTTACAGAAGCCAAAACCATTGACTACATGTCGAGAAATCGAATCCCGAACTCTGACAAAAACCAGTTTTAGAAAACATGAAATTCATCCACACAACGTGCGTCTCGCCAATCCGGGCGACGTGGTCGCGAACCGAAAGTATCGAAAGCTGCGTAACGGCTTCGTGGTCGTGTGGGCTTTGACGGAATTCAAATGGTCACGTGTGCGCGACGAATTTGATGCGTATCCGTCGAAATTCACCATATCATGCACTTTGCAAATTTCTCAATTACTTTGTGCACGCTATCGGATCGAGACGAAACTTGCGCCAACAGAACCGTATCATTTTTCTGGTCCTGTATGCCAAGTTTGGTCCAATTCTGAGACAGTTGAATCCGACGTCGTTTTACGGGCCCCACGGTCCCACTCAACGGGCGATTTGTGCACGGCCCGCCGGAATCCAACTTTGGACATACGATGGGTTCGTATCGGAAAACTGAATTCGTAGACAGATAGTTTGACGACTTTAGAGACCGTTGACTCTGGCACGCTTTTCGGTGCAAAGGGGTCCAACGACGGACATCATTTTGCCCGAAATTACCGTTTGCCCCTGTGTCCAGAATTAAACGTAAGGACAGGCAATCCTAGCTAATTGGACTATTCTGAGATCATTGGTATTATTTATTTCAGCTTTTAGGGACTGTTGTACGAGTTTTGACTATAGTGGCACATTGAGTAGTTCAGATTGTCGG
>JANAVB010037818.1:7668801-7797101 GCA_029216955.1 Iris pallida | reverse complement strand
GTGCCCTCGAAACGACGGGGGTTGTACTTACAAAACCTGGCTGATGCTCCTGAATCTGGCCTTGTCCCTCTTTTCAAAGCTGTCTGCAACCCTTGGTTGAGTAGTACGTTCTGCCCCTGCAACTGAGCGTGCATGCGCTGCTGGGCTAACATCTGGTGTTGCTGAGTAGCCATCATTCCTCTCAGGATCTCCAGAAGGGCTGGTGTGTCTACTTCCACAGGGGTAGGTGGAACTGTTGGTGGTGGTAGAATATCCGGATACTGCGATCCAGCTGCTGCTTCCACTATCACTTCTTTTTGAATAGCCTCTTGGGGCAGTACTGGCCCTTGTTGCTGACCAACCTGGTCAGGTTGTCCATGTTGCCCTTGTTGATGTTGTCCAGCTCTGACAGATACGGACGAAGTGCCCCTAAAAAGGGACAAGAGAACAATCAAACGACCGGACAGGAAAGATCAATGAAGTCAAAGGATACTGGAATGTCAAGCTAGAGTTGAGAACAGCGAATCATGAGATCAAAGGAGAACATGTGTGATTGAGACATCCTATAAATCAAAACACCCCACAAGTCTGAAATCTGACCTGCGTGGGCCACCACTAAAACCTTGTCACGCCCCAGAACCAGAATACTGGAGAGCGGAAGAATGACTCAGCCAGCTACGTATTACGGGTAGATGAATACCGTATAATACGATCAATACTGTCTAACCAGACGAGGGGGTGCATACTACATGAAAGTCTCACTATGGTCACTTCACATCTATTGTCTCAATTATTCAAACAAGGAACAGAAATAGAGAACATGTAAGATAAAGCAGTAAGGCGTCCCAAACACTCTGTCAAAATGTTCTTGATATCTGGCTTTACAAAATATAGCCAGATTGATGTAGCAAAAGTATACACAATTGTTATCAGCTGCAGCCTGACTTAGTTACAATTATGTAAAAGTAAGTACAAGACAATCCGACTAACATGTCGGTGCCAAACGGCAAAGTATAAGGTCAATAACAAAATGAGTGGTGAAGTAAAGAACCCACTCGAGTCCTCCTGCGATCATTCCTCTAGTATTGATCATCTTGGAGGTAGAAGTAAGCTGGATCCTCGGGGACCGGCTCTAAATCTGGCCATGCAAAACCAGAGAGGTTAGACCTCTAATAGCAAGTACCGCAAGGAAACACGATATGAAGGATGAAACCAGTAAATAAAAGAATATAATAATAGATCTCTGCTTGCCACTAGGATTCACATAACATCACGACACTTTGAACCAACCTCCCAACCAAACAAGGACAGAAGTTGGCCCATCATGTCCTGACATTCTGACCATCTCAGTTAGGTAACAGAGTAGATACAGTACACAAACAAATCAATTTGAATGGCCATTCAACTACTACGGCTTGCTACTGTGATTTCCAAGTTATCCTGGATATATGCAATAAAGGATTCCTCAGTTCTTACTATGTGCAAGCAAGGCTAGTTTATCCAGTCAATCAATTACGCCAAACATGAATTAGACGAGTCCCAGCAGGACGCCCGTCATCAATATACAATATCCAATAAATAATATAACCAGATACCGCTCGATATCCGTGTGACAGGTTTGCAATATCTGTGGGGACCAGCCGGCCTGTCGGGCACTACTAGTCCCAAGAGGGCTGCCATGTAAGAACTCAAAAATCCGTTCTCTCCATGAAATCATTATTTTACTTAACTTAATAGCCTCTATGTTAAGCGAAATTCCATGCCGTGGATCATGGTCATTCAAATGAGTATTTTCGTACGGGGTACGATATGCATTTATACAACAATACCAGTACGGTTAGGTTGTAGGTCTTATATAGCGTAATGCAATAATCAAAACTAACCACGAAATAATCATGCCTTGTGTAATGCCTGTTGTTCGTATTACGTATTTAAGAATACGTGTATGTATTTTATCTCGTATTGGCCATGGTTTATCTTGGTTTGGATTGGCTTGGGTTGGTTTGGCTAGGCTTGATTAGCCTTGGTTCATCATGAACCAAGGGTGAACCCCCTACCTACCGCAACCAACCCTATTTATTAACCTCTTTCCATTCTCTCTCCTCATTATTTCCTTTCTTCTTCATTACTCTCCACTACCAACCAAGAAAACCCTAGCCTAGGCAAGTGCAATCTTGCTTCATAAAGAAACCCACCATTTTTATTGTTCTAACCTCTTCTTTGTAACTTTCTAATCCACATTAAAACTTGTCATTTTCTATTTTGAAGCTTAGATTTTTGTAGATCTAGAATTTAGTCATTTTCGGATTTTCATGGTTTTGATCTATTAAATTCCCTTGTTTTCAAGTTTTGATGGTTCCATGTGGTAGAGAATTTCCTTCTACCTAATTTTGACCTTTAGAAAGTTGGATTTGGACTTGTTTTGACCAAGTTATGGACTTTCGAAGCTTAGGGTTCAAGCATGGAGTTCCTGCTGTTTGGAGAAGACAGTGAGCAGTGCGCGAGCTTTTTAGCTTGCGTCACTGAGCTGTGCGCGCTCCTTAGCGCAGCGCAGTAGACCCCATACGCTGCCTTTTGGAGGCGTATGACTCGCATATGCTCGCTTGTGTGACAAGGAGCCGTATGGAGTCCATACACTGCCTTTTTTGGAGCGTATGACTTGCATACGCTCACTTGGATAGCCATGAGTCGTATGGAGTCCATACGCTGTATTTTGGAGGCGTATGACTTGCATACGCTTGCTTATGTGACAAGGAGTCGTATGAAGTTCATATGCTGCCTTTTTGGAGCGTATGTCTTGCATACGCTCGCTTGTGTGACAAGGAGTCGTATAAAGTTCATATGCTGCCTTTTTGGAGCGTATGTCTTGCATACGCTCACTTGTGTGACAAGGGGTCGTATGGACCTCATACGCTGCCCTTTGTGAGCGTAGGCTTACCTGAGCGTAGGCTTACCTGAGCGTAGCTTGACTTGAGCGTAGCCTGACCTGAGCGTATGGCCTTGGCTGACTTGGTCTTATGTCAGCATGTTACTTTGGTTTTATTTTCCTTAAGCTTGGCTCTTCTATAGCCCTGTATATTGATATTTTATTAGATATTTTACGCCCATTTTATATCCTTACGCCTTTTGTCATGAACTTGATAATCATGAATTTATTTAATAGTTTTGTTAATAATAATTGAACACGGCATGGCAGGACAAGCATACCTGACATGATTATCTCGAATTGCTGTTGCGACGGCTAACGTGACATGACCTGACAAGAATGACTAACCTGGACACCGTAGATGATTGCGTTTGCACAATAAACCAGTATTGTCTTGCATCATGTCTAGGATGGGATCCCTGAGTACCACGGTCAGGGATACCTACGGTAATTAACTAAGAGTAATAAACTAGAATAATTCAGTAGACATGAAAAGATTTCTAGCTACAGGCAATCCCGTTATCTGGGCGCATTAAGTGGACTTGTAGCCTACCGACGAGTAGGGCACACTTCCAGCACACAGTCATATGGTGCATCCTTCATAAATGGACATTCGACCTGGATAACTTGGATGGTCTGCAGGGCTTGTGGCTGTAGAAATAATCTCATTACATCTTGCTAGTAACTAGGCCTGTGATAACCCTAGCTAGTTAAAGTATCAAGCCGTACTTTTGATTGGCCGTGATTGATTGGATGAAGTTATTCCAACTTAATCTTATCCTGATCCTGTGCAAGATCGTGACAAGACACGATTATTGATGCTTGCCTTAACAATAACGATCAGGGGACCAGTTCTGTTCAGGCGAAGGGTTACAACCCCGGTCCTTGTTTGGTTTAAGGGTTGTAACCTGGCTCCCGGAGCAGTTCTGTGTCTTCCCTTCGGTTATTGTCTTATTTGTACCCCGTGCCATGCTTGTCATGTTCTATCGTACTTCAGCAACATGATTATCTATAATGGCCTTAACAATAAAGATCAGGAGTCCAGTTCTGTTCAGGCGAAGGGTTACAACCCCGGTCCTTGTTTGGTTTAAGGGTTGTAACTGGCTCCCGGAGCAGTTCTGTATCTTCTCTTCGTTTATTGTCTTATTACCTTATCCATAGTATTTTAGACGGATTTCCATTCAGGTGAAGGATTGCAACCCCGGTCCTTGTTTGGTTTAAGGGTTGTAGTCTGGCTACTTGAATGGTTTCCTCGTACTCAATTATTGTTATTATTTCTGATAATTTAACTTTAATGTTTCTTACTATATGCTGGTTTTAGTTTCTAAGTGAAGCCTCCTTTGTGGCACTTGCTCTTTCTGGGGTCTGACCCAGCTGGTTTTGTGTGGCCAGATATCGGAGTAGCTCCAGAGGATCCATCGATCTTCCAGCCAGATGGTGACCACTAGACGGAACCCTGGCAACGAGTGGGTTTCTTTTTGTCCTCCTACTTATTTGTAAAAATTATTCTTTTGAGGCGTTTAGCCGACGAGCACGTGTTAGCTCGATTGCATCTTTATTTACTGTCTGCCTACGGGCTGTAACATGATTGACAGATCCTAGGGTTGATCATGTATGACTGAACTCTTGCTAGTCCTGGCATTTTGTACGACTAGCTTCATGATCATCCAATATGTAATGTATGGGATGCCTTGCTATTATATATTTGGTGCTCTGACATCTTATAATTACTATTGCTTGCTTGTGATTGAGACAATAGGCTTGTTTATGACCTTAGGAGACTGCTGGCTTGTAGTTAAACCCTCATGTATCTAGACAGCCGTGACCGTATAGTGAGATGGATTCTATTTCATATACGTAGCTGGCTATGTCTGCCCCCGCTCTCCAGTATTCTGGATCTGGGGCGTGATATGGTTTAAGTGGTGGCCCATGCAGGTGTTGTAAATCAAGATATGTGAGGGTTTACCGAATAGATGTCTCAATCAGTATTCGTCCTTGATCTCTGCTCGTATCTTCTGAATCCCTGGATTCTTGTCCTGATCATATGCTTGTATCGTTGATCTGTCCTGGTCCTTCCTTATTGTTTCCTATGTCGTCTTCTTCAGCGGCATTGTTCGTGATCCTACTGACCAGCAAGGCGGAGCACCTCCCGCGGACCAGCAGCAACCTAGAGATCAAGCCCAGCATTCCAGAGTAGCCTCTAGAGTCGTGCCTTCTGGCGGAGAGCCACCAGTCCAGCCAGTTCAACCAGTAGAACATGATGACGGTACTTTGGTAGGACTCGTCAGGACCTTGATAGCTTCCCAAGACCGGCGTGGAGATGCCTTGCACCAGGCAGTGACGGATGCTTTGACCCGGGGTGGTCATCAGGGTAACAGCGCGGCCAACAGCTTCAAGCGCCTGAACCCTCCATTCTTCGACGGCAGCGAAGATGCGATCGCCGCAGATGCTTGGCTTCAGGATACCGAAGTGATTCTAGAAGCAGCCAGGACTCCAGAAAACGAGAAGGTGGCCGTAGTGCGCCTGCAGTTGTTAGATCTTGCCCGCAGTTGGTGGACGGCGCAGGCCGAGGGATTAGTGGCACCCATTGCTTGGGCAGTATTCAGAGAGAGATTCCAGACGAAGTATTTTGATGTTGTGGCTCGGTATGACTTGCAGACGAGGTTTACCAACCTGAAGCAAGGAGGCAGAACAGTCGATGGTTATGCATCTAAGTTTTCTAGACTCAGTAGGTTTGCCCCCACCTTGGTGGCAACCGAGTTTAATAGGGCCCAGCGGTTCCAGCAGGGGCTGCATTTAGAGATTTTACTAGCAGTTGAGCAGTTCGAACACCAGACGTTCGATGCAGTATTGAGGGCGGCTAGGAGGCATGAGTACACCTTCCAGCGGATCGTGGATAGGACCGGAGGTAGGAAGCGGTCCCACAGTCAGATGCACCAATCATCAGCTCCAGTCCGGCAGCTAGAGGTTTAACTATTGAAACTCCGAGGCGGACGGCCTCGGTGACGTCGGTTCAGCATTCTACCCTGACGTACCCTCAGCAACAGAAGCAGAAGCAGTCTTCCGCAGTGGGATGTTCACACTACGGGAAGCCAGGGCATGTGGTGTCAGAGTATCGCAGTGCACAGGGATTGTGCTTGGTTTGTGGTGCCCCGGACCACAGGGTTGGGAACTGCCCAAACAGGGGAAGTTCATCAGCTTTCTCTGGTCCTTCAGTTAGAGGACCAGCGCCAGTCCAGCAGCAGCAGCAGTTGCAGTACCCGCTCCCGAGGCCATTGCTGACGCAGGCCCAGGCATTCCAGCAGCAGAGACCGTAGCAGTATGCTCAGGCCCAAGCCCTGATGCAGAGCAGGTAGAGGAATTTTCAGCAGAGGGGACCTGCCCCTAGAGGACATGGTCAAGTGCTTGCCTTGACCATGGAAGAAGAAGGAGTAACACCAGGTGAGGTAGTGGCAGGTACTATTCTCGTCAACACCTTTCCAGCTTCAGCTTTATTTGATTCTGGTGCATCGCATTCATTTATGTCTGCACGATTCGCGACACGGATAGGATTGGAGCCCGAGTCGTTATCAGTAAGGCTCAATATACTCACTGGTAACGGACTTGTGGGAGTCGATAGAGTATTTTCCTCGTGTCGAATCGTAGTTAGCAGTAGAGAGTTTCCCGCTAGATTGATAGAATTCCCGATAGCCGATTATGATGTAGTCTTAGGGATGGATTGGTTGAGGGACCAGTATGCTAGGATAGACTGCCACATTGGCAGGGTTGTTTTTAACATTCCAGGAGAGCCGGAGTTTTCTTTCTCTCGAGGCGAGGTTGAGCCTTCTCCTCCAGTATTGCGGATGGCAGTAGCAGCAGTTCAATTGCCCAGGATAGTGGATGAGTTCCCAGATGTTTTTCCAGAAGAGCTTCCAGGTATGCCGCCAGAGCAGGAGATTGAGTTCACCATAGACTTGATTCCCGGGACAGCCCCGGTGTCAGAGAGAGTCTACAGGATGGCACCATCAGAGTTGGAGATCTTGTACAAGATGATTGAAGAGCTTAGAACCAAGGGATTCATTCGTGCTAGTGGATCGCCCTGGGGAGCCCCGATGCTTTTTGTGAAAAAGAAGGATGGTACGTCCAGATTATGTGTAGATTATCGTACCTTGAACTCAGTGACAATCAAGAACAGATACCCTCTTCCGAGGATAGATGACTTGTTTGATCAACTTAAAGGGGCAGCTGTATTCTCGAAGATTGACTTGCACTCAGGATATCATCAGATCAGAGTCAGAGAGCAGGACATCCCGAAGACAGCTTTCAGATCGAGATACGGGCATTGGGAGTTCCTTGTTATGCCATTTGGAGCAACCAATGCACCGACAGTATTCATGGACCTCATGAATCGCATTTTCATGCCTTACTTGGATCAGTTTGTGATCATATTCCTAGACGACATTCTGGTCTACAGCAAGAATGAGGCGGAGCATGAGCAGCATCTCAGGGTTGTTCTTCAGATACTCAGGGAGTACCAGTTATATGCCAAGTTCAGTAAATACGAGTTCTGGCTCGATCGCATTTCGTACTTGGGTCATATCATCACCAGAGGAGGAGTAGAAGTGGATCTCCAGAAGATCGTGGCCATTGAATCATGGCCGGTGCCCAGCACAGTTGCAGAGGTTCGTAGTTTTCTTGGATTGGCCGGCTACTACCGGCGATTTGTTTCGGACTTCGCTCGGATCTCGGCGCCGCTGACCCAGTTGACCCGTAAGGATGCACAGTTTGCTTGGACAACAGAGTGCCAGGAATCTTTTAAGAAATTGAAGCGAGGCTTAATGACGGCTCCTATTCTCACGCTTTCTGATGGGACCGGAGGATTTTCGGTATACTGTGACGCTTCAGGCAGAGGTTTAGGATGTGTTCTGATGCAGCATGGGAAGGTAATAGCTTATGCATCACGGCAACTTCGTGATCATGAGAGGAATTACCCAACCCATGACTTGGAGCGGGCAGCAGTGGTGTTTGCACTCACGTTGTGGAGGTACTATTTGTATGGAGATAGGGTGGAGATCTTCACCGACCACAAGAGCCTGAAATATGTTTTCACCCAGAAAGATCTTAACATGCATCAGAGGAGATGGCTGGAGCTACTTGTGGATTATGATGTCAACCTACATTATCATCTTGGAAAGGCCAATGTTGTTGCGGATGCATTGAGCAGGACAGCGGGAGCTTATTTTCTAACAGCGCAACCAGAGCTGTTAGCAGATCTTCAGAAAATGGATATTGAAGTTGTTCTCCCTTTCAGTGTGGCCTTGATGGCCAGTATGCAAGTTTAGTCCACTATAGTCGAGAGGATCCGGATGGCACAGTCGGCAGATTCCAAGCTTCAGCGACTCAGAGCAGAGTGTGAGGCGGGACGAAGACCAGAGTTATGTGTTCATAAGGATGGTACACTTTGACATGGTAAGCATCTTTGTGTACCCAGCAGAGATATCCGGCAGGAGGTCATGGCAGAAGCTCATAGTTCGCAGTATTCCATCCATCCGGGCAGTACGAAGATGTACCGTGATATTCGGCAGTATTTCTGGTGGAATGGCATGAAGGGGAAGATAGCTCGGTTTGTCTCTCGGTGTTTGGTTTGCCAACAAGTTAAAGCTGAACATCAGAGACCGGCAGGACTGCTTCAGCCCTTGCCGATTCCAGAGTGGAAGTGGGAGCATGTGACCATGGATTTCGTGACTGGATTACCTAGATCCCCAGCTGGTAGAGATGCTATTTGGGTTATAGTTGACCGGCTCACGAAAGTGGCTCACTTTCTTCCATTCAGAGTTGGTTAGTCGACGGCTCAGCTAGCGGCGATGTATCTTAGACAGATTGTCAGATTACACTGTGTGCCAGTTAGCATCACCTCGGACCGAGATTCCAGATTTACATCGCACTTTTGGCATAGCCTGCAGGCGAGTTTAGGGACTCATCTCCAGTTCAGTTCAGCATATCATCCGCAGACAGATGGTCAGTCAGAGCGCACGATCCAGACTCTTGAAGACATGTTGCGGTCTTGCACACTTGACTTCAGTGGTTCATGGGAAGATCACTTGCACCTGGTGGAATTCTCGTACAACAATAGTTTCCAGGCCAGTATCCAGATGGCCCCGTTCGAGGCGCTGTATGGCAGGAAGTGCAGATCCTCGCTTTCCTGGGATGATGTTGGAGAAAGACAGATGCTTGGTCCAGAATTGATTGCTCAGACCATTGAAGTGGTCAGAAGGGTCAGAGATCATCTTCGAGTTGCCCAAGATCGCCAGCGTCATTGGGCCGATTCTCATCGGCGCCCTCTCGAGTTTTCGGTCGACGATCATGTATTCCTGAGGATTTCGCCCAACCGTGGTGTCATTCGTTTCGGCGTACGGGGAAAGCTTAGTCCTAGGTATATAGGGCCGTTCGATATCCTAGAGCGAGTAGGAGATGTATCCTATCGTCTCGCTCTTCCGCCGTCGCTAAGCGAGGTGCATGACGTGTTCCATGTATCCCAATTACGACGGTATATCCCGAACCCGAGCCACATCCTGGATCATTCAGAATTGGTTGTTGGTACCAACCTTTCGTATGAGGAGAGGCCCGTGTCTATATTGGACCGGGGAGAGAAGATCCTCAAGAACAAGACTATCAAGTTAGTCCGAGTTGCTTGGGGTCATCACTCTTTGGGGGAGTCAACGTGGGAGCGTGAGGAAGATATCCGATCGCGGTATCCCGACTTGTTTGACTCATGAGGTATAATGTCTTCCTTATGCCTCATGTCTTCGATTTCTTGCTTGAATGAGTGATTGCTTGCCTAGTTATAGTTTGCATGTAATTAGTATGGCTTGTTCTAGTCTCTCTAACATCTTAATTAAATTCCGAGGACGGAATTCTTTTAAGGTGGGTAGAGTTGTAATGCCTGTTTTTCGTATTACGTATTTAAGAATACGTGTACGTATTTTATCTCGTATTGGCCATGGTTCATCTTGGTTTGGGTTGGCTTGGGTTAGTTCAGCTAGGCTTGATTAGCCTTGGTTCATCATGAACCAAGGGTGAACCCCCTACCTACCACAACCAACCCCATTTATTAACCTCTTCCCATTCTCTCTCCTCATTATTTCCTTTCTTCTTCATTACTCTCCACCACCAACCAAGAAAACCCTAGCCTAGGCAAGTGCAATCTTGCTTCATGAAGAAACCCACCATTTTTATTGTTCTAACCTCTTCTTTGCAACTTTCTAATCCACATTAGAACTTGTCATTTTCTATTTTGAAGCTTGGATTTTTGTAGATCTAAAATTTAGTCATTTTCGGATTTTCATGGTTTTGATCTATTAAATTCCCTTGTTTTCAAGTTTTGATGGTTCCATGTGGTAGAGAATTTCCTTCTACCCAATTTTGACCTTTGGAAAGTTGGATTTGGACTTGTTTTGACCAAGTTATGGACTTTGGAAGCTTAGGGTTCAACCATGGAGTTCCTGCTGTTTGGAGAAGACAGTGAGCAGTGCGCGAGCTTTTTAGCTTGCGTCACTGAGCTGTGCGCGCTCTTTAGTGCAGCGCAGTAGACCCCAAATGCTGTCTTTTGGAGGCGTATGACTCGCATACGCTCGCTTGTGTGACAAGGAGTCGTATGGAGTCCATACGCTGCCTTTTTGGAGTGTATGACTTGCATACGCTCACTTGGATAGCCATGAGTCGTATAGAGTCCATACGCTGCCTTTTGGAGGCGTATGACTCGCATACGCTCGCTTGTGTGACAAGGAGTCGTATGAAGTTCATACGCTGCCTTTTTGGAGCGTATGTCTTGCATACGCTCGCTTGTGTGACAAGGAGTCGTATGAAGTTCATACGCTGCCTTTTTGGAGCGTATGTCTTGCATACGCTCACTTGTGTGACAAGGGGTCGTATGGACCTCATACGCTGTCCTTTGTGAGCGTAGGCTTACCTGAGCGTAGGCTTACCTGAGCGTAGCTTGACTTGAGCGTATCCTGACCTGAGCGTATGACTTTTGCACTGAGCGTATGGCCTTGGCTGACTTGGTCTTATGTCAGCATGTCACTTTGGTTTTATTTTCCTTAAGCTTGGCTCTTCTATAGCCCTGTATATTGATATTTTATTAGATATTTTACGCCCATTTTATATCCTTACGTATTTTGTCATGAACTTGATAATCATGAATTTATTTAATAGGTTTGTTAATAATAATTGAACACGGCATGGCAGGACAAGCATACCTGACATGATTATCTCGAATTGCTGTTGCGACGGCTAACGTGACATGACCTGACAAGAATGACTAACCTGGACACCGTGGATGATTGCGTTTGCACAATAAACCAGTATTGTCTTGCATCATGTCTAGGATGGGATCCCTGAGTACCACGGTCAGGGATATATACTGTAATTAACTAAGAGTAATAAACTAGAATAATTCAGTAGACATGAAGAGATTTCCAGCTACAGGCAATCCCGTTATCTGGGCGCATTAAGTGGACTTGTAGCCTACCGACGAGTAGGGCACACTTCCAGCACACAGTCATGTGGTGCATCCTTCATAAATGGACATTCGACCTGGATAACTTGGATGGTCTGCAGGGCTTGTGGCTGTAGAAATAATCTCATTGCATCTTGCTAGTAACTAGGCCTGTGATAACCCTAGCTAGTTAAAGTATCAAGCCGTACTTTTGATTGGCCGTGATTGATTGGATGAAGTTATTCCAGCTTAGTCTTATCCTGATCCTGTGCAAGATCGTGACAAGACACGATTATTGATGCTTGCCTTAACAATAACGATCGGGGGACCAGTTCTGTTCAGGCAAAGGGTTACAACCCCGGTCCTTGTTTGGTTTAAGGGTTGTAACCTGGCTCCGGAGCAGTTCTGTGTCTTTCCTTCGGTTATTGTCTTATTTGTACCCCGTGTCATGCTTGTCATGTTCTATCTTACTTCGGCAACATGATTATCTATAATGGCCTTAACAATAAAGATCAGGAGTCCAGTTCTGTTCAGGCGAAGGGTTATAACATCGGTCCTTGTTTGGTTTAAGGGTTGTAACCTGGCACCCTGAGTAGTTCTGTGTCTTCTCTTCGTTTATTGTCTTATTACCTTATCCATAGTATTTGAGACGGATTTCCATTCAGGTAAAGGATTGCAACCCCGGTCCTTGTTTGGTTTAAGGGTTGTAGTCTGGCTACTTGAATGGTTTCCTCGTATTCAATTATTGTTGTTATTTCTGATAATTTAACTTTAATGTTCCTTACTATATGCAGGTTTTAGTTTCTAAGTGAAGCCTCCTTTGTGGCACTTGCTCTTTCTAGGGTCTGACCCAGCTGGTTTTGTGTTGCCAGATATCGGAGCAGCTCCAAAGGATCCACCGATCTTCCAGCCAGATGGTGACCACTAGACGGAACCCTGGCAACGAGTGGGTTTCTTTTTGTCCTCCCACTTATTTGTAAAAATTATTCTTTTGAGGCATTTAGCCGACGAGCACGTGTTAGCTCGATTGCATCTTTATTTACTGTCTGCCTATGGGCTGTAACATGATTGACAGATCCTAGGGTTGATCATGTATGACTGAACTCTTGCTAGTCCTGGCATTTTGTACGACTAGCTTCATGATCATCCAATATGTAATGTATGGGACGCCTTGCTATTATATATTTGGTGCTCTGACATCTTGTAATTACTATTGCTTGCTTGTGATTGAGACAATAGGCTTGTTTATGACCTTAGGAGACTGCTGGCTTGTAGTTAAACCCTCATGTATCTAGACAGCCGTGACCGTATAGTGAGATGGATTCCATTTCATATACGTAGCTGGCTATGTCTGCCCCCGCTCTCCAGTATTCTGGTTCTGGGCGTGACACCTTGACCATAAAGTACACATGCTGCTTTCGTAATAGTTAGATAAATAAATCACTGAAGCCTGCATGTATCTGTATGCCAATGTTTTGGGACCAGCCAGTCGATTATAATAGTTCATAATATGAACGTGTCTCATTCATTCATTTCAATAAAACGACTAGCCAGCCTCTTAGTTCCAACTAGGAACGCATGATCAATTATAAATCGAGATAACCAATAATGTTATTTTAATATTCAGACAATAATTACTGTTAATAAATGCCAAGGCAATCAATCAATGTTAATAGATGTCAATCAATGTTAATTTGGAACAAGGATCAGCCAAAAGGCTTTAGAATCAAAGTTCATGCAGCCAGGAAATCATGCGGCCAAGGAAATTTAAACTCATGCGGCCGGATAAGGATGATTCCATGCGGCCGGAAATGAGTAGTCCCATGCGGCCAAAATCTGCAAGCCTTAGGCGACTAGAACTAAAGGGGTCTCATGCGGCTATGGTTAAAATGCGACTATGCGGCCAGGGGGAATTCTATGCGGCTGGAGAATAGCAATCCCCATGCGGCTCGAAAATGACATGCATCCATGCGGCTCGAACTGACATGCGCCCATGCAGCCATGCGGCTCGAAAATGATATGCGCCCATGCGCCCATGCGGCTCGAAATGACATGCGTCCATGCGGCTGAACATAGGACAAGCCTATATGCGGCTAAAACTAATTTCATGCGGCTAGAATAAGTGCAATCCTATATACGACTGAGAGGTCATGCAGCGCCATGCGGCTGCGGGACCGAATGCATATACGGTTAGCTAAGAACTCATGCGGCTAGAATGTCCATGCCCATGCGGCTAGAATGCCCATGCGGCTAGAATGCCCATGCGGCCAGGGGACTTGCCGCATGAAGACTCATGCGGTCAAGGTTTGTCATGTGGCCAGAACTGTTCTTCTTCTCCGAGATCCTAAGGACAGAATCATGGAAACCATTACTTCCAAGCTCTCTAATCCCTTCATTCTAAGCCCAAATCTGAACTTCCATAGGTCAAAATAGGGTAGAACGAAATTCTCTATATCATGGAACCATCAAAACTTGGAGATAACAAAGTTTACTAGATCAAAACCTAAGAAATCCAAAAATACAATAAACTTAGATCTACAATAAATAAGCCATGGAAATCAAAAATGCCAAGTAATAAAGAGACTTAGAATCAAATAAGGAAGATGATGGAACAATAAAAATAGGGATCCATCAAGAAACAAGTTGGCACTTGCCTAGTCCTCCTAGGTTGGTGAAAGAGTTATGAGAAAGAAGAAGAGTAATGGTGAAGTAATGAAGAGAGAGAAAGGGGATGGGCTTTAAATGGAATGGGTGGTGGTAGGTGGGGGTTTGGTTCGGTTCATGATGAACCACATGAATAAGCCAATCTAAACCGATCCTAAAGCAAAGCTAAAGCTGGGTATAAGAGCAGGAAGTCAAATGCAGAAATAAAATCGCAGGAAATTAATTAACATGAATTTAAAGGAACTTAAATACAGAGCAGTACATGATGAATATAAAACAAATACATCCTAAAATAAATACATCCTAATAGTATATGCATTAAAAATACGTATTCTGGGAACGGGAAGTGACAATCTCAATACAATCTCAAATGTCTCATAAAGCTAGATATTAAGATAAGTCTAGACTAAGCTAATGACAAGTCCTCAGCGACTATTGGATCCTCCTGAGGGTCCAGGTCACTTGTGTCAACTAGGCTTGCTCCATAGTAAGTATCGCAGCAATCATAATCATCTATAATATTTTCAACAGGTCCAGTCAGGACAGGAACGAATACATATCTCTCACACAGTTCATAACATGAAAGGAAAATATGAACAAGCTATAGAATAATATACATGAAATGCTGTAAAGAAATAGTAGGAAGACGGTAAAAAGAAGAACATGATATAGTGGAAATAGATATACATGATATAGATAAGAAAAACTGAACTAAATACGTGATTCGAAGCACTTGTTTGGTTATGTAAATAGGCTTAGGTTATACATGACTTAAATCTAATTTGGAGTTGTACATGATAATAGTGTAGATCACATAACCAAATAAATACTCTCCCTGCCCCAACCTGTACACAAAGATCTGTCAAGGTTATGTTATTGCACATGAAAGGTAGTGTCTCACATGGAGGATCAGTCCATATGAAACAACTGGTTTATATATGAAAAGCTCACATGATCATGAGTGTACATGAATGTCACATGAGTATACATGAATAAATACGAATACAAAGAGTAGACGATGCACATGATAAAGTACATGAGCACAATATACCCGATGTATCCGAGGGGATAACATCGCATGAAAAGATCCATATAGTACTAATCCGTGATAACATCGTGACAGCATCAAGTAAACTAGTCTATAACAAGTGAATATGTCCAAATAAGTATGAAACGGTCAGAGAATGTACTCGCCTGATAATCAAAGCTGCTGATGAGAAAGTGTAACAGAACTGGAGTGTTGTAATCCTATTTAAAATAACCATTAGTCACAACATGGTCTAAAATATCACAAAAAAGGTCTACAATACAATTCTACATGATTCTAGATCCTTCTAGGTCAAAGTCAACAATTGGTCAAACCTGGTCAACTACAAGTCAACTAATCCGTTTACTAATTTTAGGTCAAGCACAAGTTTCCAAGTCATTCTAAGTTCATTTGAGTAGATTTGGATCAAGTTTGACCCAAAGTTGACTTTTGTCAACTTTGTCAACTTGTCGGTCGACTCGGCCATTCTAGGCTCATTAGGTCAATCGTAAACTGACTCAATACTCCGTAGGTTACATTCACAAGCACACACTTACATATAGATATATATTCATTCACAAGCCCATTCCCGAGTGGAAGTGGGAGCACATTACTATGGATTTCGTCACGGGTTTTCCTCGGAGTCCTAGGGGACGTGACGCAGTGTGGGTGATTGTTGATAGACTTACGAAGTCAGCCCATTTCTTACCTTTTAGAGTGGGCCAGTCGACAGAGGAATTGGCAGAGATGTATATAGAGCAGATTGTAAGATTGCATGGTGTGCCTGTTAGTATTGTGTCAGACCGTGACTCAAGATTCACCTCGCACTTTTGGAGGAGCATGCAAGAGAGTTTGGGCACCAGATTGAAGTTTAGCACATCGTATCATCCGCAGACAGATGGCCAGTCGGAGCGTACCATTCAGACGCTAGAGGATATATTGAGAGCGTGTATGCTTGATTTTGGCGGTTCGTGGGAGGACCATCTTCATCTTGTTGAGTTTTTCTACAACAATAGCTATCAAGCGAGCATTCAAATGGCTTCGTTTGAAGCATTGTATGGTAGAAAGTGTCAGTCTCCTATTTGTTGGAGCGACATAGGAGAGCGACAGCTATTGGGTCCCGAGTTGGTCTTGAGCATAGTGGAGACAGTGAAGAAGATTTAGGACCACCTGCGAGCAGCGCAGGATCGTCAGAAGCAGTGGACAGATAATCGTCGTCGACCCTTGGAGTTCAAAGAGGGTGACCATGTGTTCTTGAAGATATCCCCCACTAGAGGCACGATTCAATTCAGAGGACGTGACAAGTTGAGTCCAAGGTACATCGGGCCTTTTGATGTCTTGGAACGTGTTGGAGAGGTTGCCTATAGATTGGCTTTGCCACCGTCGCTAGAGGGAGTGCATGACGTATTTCATGTATCTCAGCTGAGGAGGTACGTGGCGGACAGCAATCATGTGCTTGATCACTCTGAGATCACAGTTGGACCGAGTTTGTCGTACGAAGAGCAACCAGTAGGTATCCTCAATCGCCGAGTGAAGGTATTGCGGAATCAATCTATTCTATTGGTTCGTGTGGCATGGAAGCATCACTCGCCAGGGGAGTCTACTTGGGAGCGCGAGGACGACATCCGAAGCCGCTACCCGCATTTGTTCGAAGGCGAAGGTATGTCTTGCATATTAAGTACCATTATATTCCTTGCATTGCATTGATCCCCCGACCTTAGTTTAATTTCGAGGACGAAATTTTCTTTAAGTTTGGTAGGATGTAATCCCTCAATATTTCCTAATTATTTTAGTGCCTTAAAAATTATTTTTTTTCTATATTATTTAGAATTTATTTGGTATATGTACGTAAATATAAATGCGTGTGTATATATACATTATTATATGTGTGCATGTTAATATTTCTATTAAATAAGGTATATAATAAATTTTAGGATTTTTAGGAATTTATTGGTAAATTTTTAGAAATTTATTGCTTGCTTAAAATATATATTTATAATTAATATGTGTGTATATATATATATATATATATATATATATATATATATATATATATATAGTTTTGTGAAAAAAAATAATGGTGGGCTCGGCCACACCCAGGAAGGGGACGGGCCAGCCTTGGTTTGGACAGCACAGTCCATTGTAAAAACAAAAAAGTAAAACTCCACCCACCCACTTAAAGTGGGCGCCCCCCCCCCCCCCCCCCCGATCTCCCTTGCTTGCTGCAAGTAGCAGCAACCCAACCGTGAACAACCCGTGGGTTCACAAATTACTATTAGTAATAGTATAAGTATTAGGTTTTCATCCAATTTGTTTTATATATAACTTCCTCCACGAACCTCAAAACCCTAATCTTCCAAAACGAAAATTACGGCAGAACATACCCTCTTCATCTACGAGTTCGTTTCACTAGAGACGGAGTGGTGTGCGCGACGAATGGAGCATCGGAAGTCAGCCCCGCGTCACCTACGGAGCAATTTTCCCACTCAAGGTACCCTACTTCCCCACGGTGTAACTTTTTACTCGTAGCACCGATTTACGATCCGTAAGATTTTCTGGAAAGTAGACTTGACCCTCTTCGAGATTCTCCAGGGGATTTTGAAAGATACCAAATAACTTGCTCAAAAAATTGAGACGAAGTTGAACAAAAATCTGTTTTCTATAATACTAAAAACTGTTTAAAACGACAACTTGTCGGCCAATTTTCTTGCTGTACATTAATGTACTGTAGGAACTAATTGAAAACAGTAAAAGACAACATAACTGAGATCATAATGCACCTTTTGGATCGTCGTTTCGATTTGCGTGTAAAAAGTAGATTGATGTTGAAGTTGAGGAAAAACCTGTATTTAATTGTATTAATTTTCTGAATTGTCCGATACGACGTACGCCCCGACAAACCGGACAACATGGTCGTGCGCTATATGCATCAAAAGGCGCGTATAGACGTTACCGACGTGTGGGAACTGACGGAACTCAGTTTCGTCGTGCGTGCGCGACGAAATCAACGCGTATCCATCGAGATATTCCCGTATCGACGTTTTGCAAACTTGCCCATAACTTCGTGTACAGTCATCGAATCGAGACAAAACTTGTGCCAACAGGTCCGGATCGAAATTCTGGTCCTGCGTGCCAAGTTTGGTTCGATTCTGAGAAGGTCGAATCGGAACCCATTTTTGGCGGGCCCATAACCCACTCAAACGGGCGATTTTGTGCACGGCTCATCGAAATCCAAAACTGGACATACCGTTGAGTTCCTCTCCTCAAACTGAATCCGTAGACATGTAGTTTGATGACTTTAGAGACCATAGACTTTGGCAAGCGTTTCGGTGAAAAGTGGGTCCAACGGCGGACATCATTTTGACCCGAAATTACGATTTTGTCCCTGTTCCAGAATTTGACTTTTAGACAGGCATTTTCTAGGTATATTTTCTTCACCGAGATCATTTTTGATATTTGTTTCAGCGTTTGGAGTCATCTGTGATTTGTGAGTTTTGGTACTGACACTTGCTACTCTTGGAATTGCCCTTCTCGTACCGCAGACAAGACTTGCCACTTTACTCTGTGATTTTTATATTCTTATCTTTAGTTGTTATTTTCAGCAGTTTTTTTCTTGATATTATAAAACTGTGCGTCCAAGTCACACTTGGGTGCAAGCGACTTTATCGGTCGTTTTACTCACTTTATTTATTTCTCTTGCATTGACTTAGCTTAGTGACCTCCCCATTGATATTGAGGTAATGGTATATCTCATATGGCCTTGACACTTATTGTATCACATGATGTGAGTCACATGTAGGACACATTTTCGCGTAGTCGGCTGGCCACCGATACGTATGGAGAGTGCGACGGATAGGAGTTACTGCCAATAGTGTTGCATTCTAGAAGACTTGGCGGTTATTAGAGATACATGTCAGTCATGGAGATGATGATACTAGGCATTGGGTGGGGAAAACAATACCTGACGTATGGGCTTCGATTACACTTCCCTTATAACCCGGAAGCTCCGCTGGAGATACGGGTATGAGCCTCTCAGGTTGACCACTTTCGTTCTTGGAACGTCATGCACTTGGTCACTGGTGCCCAAGAGGGGACTATACTGGATCCTATTTTCAGCCAGGGCTCATGCGTCGAAGGATTGTATCTCAACTGCATATTAACAGTAGAATGGTCAGGAACCCGGTTGCATGCATACCTTTCTCTCTTATTATATTATCACAGTTTATATGGCATGGTGTTTTCTTGTATCTTGCTATGTCCCCTGAGGACCTGGTTATCTCTCCAGGTTTAGACGATTTTCCACAGGAGTACGGAGCGGCATTGGAGCTATCTTACATCGATGACGAGGCAGTCACTACTGATTTCTAGTCTATTCTATATTTGAGATATTAGTGGACATTATTTTACATCTCTTTCATTTCTATTTTTGTGGTGGTTGGACTCCGATCTTGTGAGACTATTTTTTATAGCTGTTTGGAGTGAGTATATTCACCCGGCTATCTTTTGATACTTTGCTTTATTCATTTGGACATTATTATCTTTTGTGTTGAGCGGTGATGAGATTAGATATGTTATTCTGGCCTGTGATTATTTTATTTACAGCTTATGTCCATATACGAGGATTCTATATATTGGAGTATTCTTCGTATGTGTACAGCTGGCATGTTCACGTACTCGGTCCTACGTATTTTGGGATTGGGGCGTTACAATCTCTTTTGAAAACATCTTTGAAAAGCCATAATTCATTTTTTTTCTTTTCATGTAAAGCATATAAGGGACCATTCATTTTAAGCACGATGACTATTTATTTCTGTGGAGTGCGCAGCGTATTTCATGAGCATATTTATTTCTCTGTTCAAGCAACTCTTAGGGACAATTATAAGCACGATGTCATATCTTTTCTTTAGTGGAACATAACATTTCTTTGCAACAGATTAATCTCTTCAAGAAATTCTTATAGAGAACTTAAGCAACACATATATATCACTTTTCAGTGATTCTTACTATAGCCAACTGTCCATCCCTGCACAAGACAAGGATTAGCATAAACATAATAAAACCAACATTTTCCCTATTCGTCTCTGCATTATTAACTTTTAACAAGATTTTTACCGACTCATGCAACTCGATTGGCAGCTGTGACGCAAGGCTCAACTCTGCACTAATATATACGTAGACCAGTATTTGTGACGCTCCGGGTCAGCTTGTACTGGTAACGCACATACTAGCAACTGCGTGCATGGTTCAACTCTTCACCAACCGACTCTTATCTATATGATGGTCCATGGGAAACCCATGATTTAGCCGTTGGGACTCTTGGGTTCAGCTCGTCGCTAGTGGACACTCTATACACCCCTTGGTCTTTTTACCGCAGGGTGTTACTCTATTTCCCTAGGCCGAACGGCTCCGGTGTCCCAGAACCGGTAGTGAGGATCTATACTTGTGCACAAGTTGTCTAAGACCAATGCAAATATAACTATCAGATAAAACTATCATGCATCAATCGAGCAACTTGTAAACATTTTTATCATCTTCTGTTTTATGTATCGAGCCAATAGCTCTACTCTTTTCTCTATACGACAAGCCGTATCATCTCTTTTTGCACAATATGCCATCTCTGTCATTTATAGCAACAATCAAGGGACAATGAACAATCTTTATTTGAGCAAGCTCAATATCAACAAGCATGAACTCTACTCTTGATAGTCATACTCTATTCAGGGACATGTAAACGTTCTCTTTTCTTTTCTTATTACGCATGGCAATAGTTCATTCATTTGAGGCACATATATAATTTAGCATAGCATCAACTTATTGTTTTAACATGGCAACATCTTATCGATCAAGGCAACATTCATTTCTTAACAAGACATCATGTCGTTTCTTATTAGCATATAATAATTCTTCTTCTCAGCATACAGGTTAACTCTTTTCTTGTTCTTAGCATAGCAACATGTGAAATCTCTTACAAGCATACTCAATGATTACCATCTTGTTATTAGCACGATAATCATTCAAAAACTCCGATTCTTATTAGGCGCAAGCGAATAATAAAATGAGTCGTTGTCCACTCATCCAGATCAATCGTCTTCTGTTGCAGAGCCAGCAATCCGATCTCTCTGTCTATCTAGTGCCTTCGCGGAGCGGGACACTACATAATTACCCACCGAAAAGAATTTTCGTCCTCGAAACATAAGGAGAAACTTACGATATCCTTAGCAGCGATAGTCCTCATCCTTCGTCATCATCAATCCATGAAATCACAATTCAGATCATATCAAAACTCTTGTTCAATAAAGCATTTCAATCTCAATCCATTAAATCGATAAAATATATGCCGGCATCATAAAAATATTTACGAACTTATTGTATGGAACGTTCATCCCATTGATGATATCAAGCAGGCAAGGAAATTTTCGATGAGGAGAACTTCTTTGACTTCAATCGAATCAATTGGCCAAAGGATTGTGTTGCTCTGATACCATTCTGTCACGCCCCGATCCCGCAGAGTCCTTTCTTCCTCACTTCGGACTCTTTGAGATTGATCGTTCTCGCTAAGGCGTGATGTCTTGCAAGCCTAAGTTGTGGTTGCACAAGGCCAAGACCTGAAGCAAGATAAGACAGACAAAATTGACAATACGCAGCGGAACATATTGCAGATAATTGAAGCAACAGTGAACATATTTCAGAATACATGCATTAAACACAATGGTAACAAGAAACAATTCTCTTTATTGATTTTATTTGAACAAATTACAAGCTCTCGATTCTCTCTGATACAATATGACATTCTCTCAGAACTTTACAGATTACAATGATCACGTTTCCATACATTACATCCCTTTATATACATAACCAACTCTTGCAATAGATTTCCATCTCTTGGCATCTCTTTTGATTTTGACTCCTGAGGATGAGACACGGGCTATCGCTTCGAACTATCCTTCTCGATGCATATTGCACCTGCATGCAGACTGATGGTGGGTCAGTATATCAACATACTGGTGATTGTGAACAAAGGCTACATTCTTCTGAAATGATCACTGTTTATTTAGTGAGAAAACATTTTTTTGTGATGTGGTCTTGCTACTTTTACCTATGTTCATTTCATGCATACAGAACCAGTTTACATCTCTTTTCAAAACATCTTTGAAAAGCCACAATTCATTTTTTTTCTTTTCATGTAAAGCATATAAGGGACTATTCATTTCAAGCACGATGACTATTCATTTCTATGGAGTGCGCAGCGTGTTTCATGAGCATATTCATTTCTCTGTTCAAGCAACTCTTAGGGACAATTAGAAGCACGATGCCATATCTTTTCTTTAGTGGAACATACATTTCTTTGCAACAGATTAGTCTCTTCAAAAAATTCTTACAGAGAACTCAAGCAACACATATACCATAGCCGACCGTCCATCCATGCATAAGACAAGGATTAGCATAAACATGATAAAACCAACATTTTCTCTGTTCGTCTCTGCATTGTTAACTTTTAACAAGATCTTTACCGACTCATGCAACTCGATTGGCAACTGTGACGCAAGGCTCAGCTCTGCACTAATATATACGTAGACCAGTAGTTGTGACGCTCCGGGTCAGCTTGTACTGGTAACGCACATACTAGCAACTGCGCGCATGGTTCAACTCTTCACCAACCGACTCTTATCTATATGATGGTCTATGGGAAACCCATGATTTAGCCGCTGTGACTCTTGGGTTCAGCTCGTCGCTAGTAGACACTCTATACACCCCTTGGTCTCTTTACCGCAGGGTGTTACTCTATCACCCCAGGCCGAACGGCTCCGGTGCCCCAGAACCGGTCGTGAGGATCTATACTTGTGCACCAGTTGTCCAAGACCAATACAAATACAGCTATCAGATAAAACTATCATGCATCAATCGAGCAACTTGTAAACATTTTCATCATCTTCTGTTTCATGTATCGAGCCAATAGCTCTACTCTTTTCTCTATACGGACAAGCTGTATCATCTCTTTTTGTACAATGTGCCATCTCTATACATCTCTGTCATTTATAGCAACAATCAAGGGACACTGAACAATCTTTATTTGAGCAAGCACAAGATCAACAAGCATGAACTCTACTCTTGATAGTCATACTCTATTCAGGGACATGTAATTAACATTCTCTTTTCTTTTCTTATTAAGCATGGCAACAGTTCATTCATTCGAGACACATCTCTAATTTAGCATAGCATCAACTCATTGTTTTAACATGGCAACAGCTTATCGATCAAGGCAACATTCATTTCTTAACAAGGCATCATGTCGTTTCTTATTAGCAAACAATAATTCTTCTTCTTAGCATACAGGTTTACTCTTTTCTTGTTCTTAGCATTGCAACATGTGAAATCTCTTACAAGAATACTCAATGATTACCATCTTGTTATTAGCACGATATTCATTCAAAAACTCCGATTCTTATTAGGCGCAAGCGAATCATAAAATGAGTCTTTGTCCACTCACCCAGAACAATCGTCTTCTATTGTAGAGCCAGCAATCCGATCTCTCTGTCTATCTAGTGCCTTCACGGAGCGGGGCACTACACACCGTCTACTTTACAACCATGTTTGAAAGGAACCCATGGTCTAGCATGAATGTCCAACCAACCCCATTTGATCTTCTTGCAAGTGTTCGTCGTCAATAAATGACGGATATTTAGCATACCTAGCCATGTTGGTGAAGCTCGCTTTGTTTTCTGTACTTCCCCAAAAAAACCATGTTGTAAGTAGATTCCATGTAGTAGACGTGCCCTTAGATGAAAAGGATTGCCAAGGAATCTCCATACTAATTTGCCAACAAAGGAATTATTACTCCACTATGTTCTCCGGAATCCAAGACCTCCTTCAGTTTTGGGAGTAGCAATTTTGTTTGAAACTAGGAAATGCATGTCTTTCTTCATTGCCATATCCCCACCAAAAGCTCCTTTGCATTTTGTTAAGTTGATTAGTGACATCCCTTGGCACCTTGTATGCTGACACGTAGTAAATAGGTAATGATCCCATGTTTGATTTGATTAATACTGACCTACCAGCATGTGAAAGTAACTTACTTTTCCGTCCTTCAAGTCGAGAGCTGTAGGAAGCAAGTAAAGAATGGAATATGGTTCATGGGCGTTTTGGCTATAGTATAGAGTGGCCTAAGCACTTATCATCACTCTTCATTTTGGAAATTTTAAAAAAATTTGCAAGATTGATTTGTTCTAGAGGATCAACATACTTGCTGAAATGTATACTAGACTTCTCGAAGTTGATTTTTTTGCCTGACCGTGCAAAGAAGGATGACATGATTTCAAGGACATATTTGATTAAAGTAATGGACGCTTGGCCAAAAATGAGGAGATCGTCAACAAATAATAAGTGAGAAATAACAGGTGTACACTTGTTTATTCTCACACCATGAAAAAGGTCATCTCTTTCATAGCAGTAAAATAGTCCAGATAAAACCTCAGTATAAATGATGAAAATACAAGGAGAGAGGGCAACATTGACGACTACCTTTACCAGGTTTGAAACAGCCTTCTGGATGTCCATTTATTCAGGAAGTAATTTGCAAGGAGAATCTGCACATCCAATTTTCCTTTACTCGGAGGGAAGTGAACAGGATGGCCCATGCCTTGGCCTCTCACACTCTTCATAATTCATCAAATATTAGTGCTTTTATTCCCCCCTGAATGTATTTCTCAGCTTCTTGTCTCAGAAGCTGATCTATTTAAATGATTCAATAATGGCGCATTTACCCCTCAAAAAAATCACTGAATGTATTATATAGGTTATAAGACTTAAATTAAATAGTTTGATATACATATAGATACTAATGTTAGTAAGGGTAAATAATAGTTTATATCATAAAATATATATTATATTGTTACAAGAGTAAATAATGGTGTTAACATAATTATTATTATTATTATTATTATTATTATTATTATTATTATTATTATTATTATTATATATATATATATATATATATATATATATATATATATATATATATATATATATATATATATATATATATATATATGATAGGCTTTTACAAATAATAGGACTTGGGCAAGACCTAGTACTCTCGACCTCAGTGAATTTGGGCTAATGCAAGGCAAGTGTAGCTTGCCTCATATTTATTGTTCCTTTATATTTTTACTGCATATTTATATTTATTTTTTTAATATTATGTGAACTTTTGTGCATCTGAGACAGCTCGGGTGCGATCGACGGCAAACATCGATACGTTACTTTATGAATGTTTGTATCATGACTTAGTTGTTAGTAGACTATTCATTTATTTGTTGGGATATCCTTATATCTCACATGACCTTGACATGTCCTTCATACAGCCATGTATGTTATTTTTGAGAGGACACGTGCTACCATATACGACTGGTCATCAATATGTACGGGATGTGTGTCGTTATAGTGCATACTAGTTAGTATAAGATGCATTGGGCTTAGTGGTAAGGAACAGGACATGTCATCTAGTCGAGCTGGACAATAGTATTAAATGAGGAGGACAGTCACTAGACATATGGGCTACTTTGTGATTTTCGGTGATCGTACGTTCCGATGGATATACGGGGTGACGAACATGGTTATATATATGAGCAGTTTGCCTCTAGCATTCAGGGGACGCTATGCAGGCAATATACATGATTGGATACATTATGTATATTGAGGCCACTATTCTTGGAGGAGTTTACGTCGATCCCATTTATCTAGATAGCCCATGTGTGGGAAAGTTGTTCCCAAATTTCATTTATGTAGCTTGGTTATCATCCCTTTGCATATTTTGCAACTTGTATTCGGTAAATATTTGGCATGTATATTATGTATCTTGCTACCTTACTCCGAGGACCTGGTATTCTTTAAGGCATTTGCTGAGCTCCCTTCGCTGGATAGTTGATAGTTGGTGTTTGCTTCTTCAGGATTTATGTATATTAAGTTGATACCTTCATCATATTCATTTGTCATTATATTTTATTCACGATTATTTTATTAAGATTGCCTAGTTTTGCAAGCTTTACTTTTTTATGAGCTTGTTCATACAATTATATTAGAGTCCGGCCAACTTTATTACATATTTTCTTTTATTCACACTTGTAGGATCTGGTCTGTTAATGCCTGACCAGCATTAGTGCACTTCGTCCATACATTCTTCAATAGATTGATACATAGTATTGTTATAGGATATAGATAGATATAGTTACCTGGTTTAGACTGATTATACGTATTCGAGCTGGGCTGGAGTCCACTTAATGCATAGCTGGCCATTGATGTGTATCGTAGTCCTACGTATTTTGGGACTAGGGCGTGATAGTCTTCGGATATCATCAGACTCATGGAAGCTTTGATGTATGACACTAGGGAGCAAAAAATAATCCCCATAGGCATCCAACAGATGATAAAACAACTCATATCCCGACGAAATAACAACAACGAGGATGAAGCCCCTCACTGAGTTAATCCCGTGCGAGAGGATACGCTAGCTATGCATCTTGTTAATATTGAAGTCTTAAAAGGAATTCAGGCCCAACTCGCATCCATCACTCAAAGGGATGAGCTAAAAATGTAGGGGTTGTTTGATCGTGTGCACCATAATGGGACGTACTCCCATCCCTCCTAATTCAAGCCATCGGCGTTGTAATTATACGATGGAAGGTCTCTCCAAGCCAACATATTTAATACTTCTGGGTCTAGACCGGTAATGTGATAGGTAATGACATTGTAATAAAGAAGATATTCATTGGCTCCCTTAATCGAGTCACCTTTGAATGGTTCAAAATCCTTCATGCAGGTCCTATCACCTCATGGCTCAACCTTTAGGTACTGTTTGGGAAGGGTGGAAAATGGGAGGAAGGAAAAAGTTGAGGGGAAAGTGAGAGGAAAATTTTAAATGATGGTGTTTGGAAAGGGGGAGAGAACATGGGGGAGGAAAATTTGAGAGGAAAAAGTAGGTGGGTCCCACCAAAAAATTTTCCTCCCAAATGTGGGAGGAAAATGGAGAGAGATGAGAGGAATTTGAGTGAATTTACCCCACTACCCCTCAAAAAGTTAATATTAAATCATCATTTGAGAATACCAAGGAGGAAATAGTAATTATACCTATATCCATAAACAAATAAAAAATTGTTTTTAAACTTTTCCTTCCCCTACTTTTTGTTCATCCAAACAAGAAGAGGTAAAGTTAATTTTCCTCTCCCTCAATTTTCCTTCCTCTCAAATTTTCCTCTCCCTCCCCTCCTATGTTCCCAAACATAGTGTTAGACTCAATACCTCTCTAAATTCCATGAGGACGATACCGAGGTGTCTATGACTCAACTGCTTTCCGCTGCTGTAGCATTCAATCCTTGTAAACCCAAATAAGTAATTGGGAAAAAAAATTATTTATATTTTAACGAAAAACCCTAATAAAACCTTTAATGACTTAACGGTTTACAAGAGATGTTTGATTTGAACGAGGTTAAACATGACAACAAACCTAAGCTTAATGATGACTAACATGTAGGATGTAGTTTGAAAATGTCATCATAGACTCTAGAATAGGTTAGAATACCTATTTATACCATTTTAGAATTTATTAGACATTTTAGAATTTATTTGGATAATTATGGCTTAAGCTGTTTTGGGAACGGACAGACATGTAAAGGACCGACAAATAACCCATGACCTAGAAAGTGGACCGAAGATCCTAATAGGTCATATTACTTAATTTTGTCAAGTATAGAATTTTTAGAAACTAATTAACAATTAAAACTCCTAGAAATGAAATTAGTGAGATAGTACGAATTATTGTAGGCAACCCCTACCATAAAATGATCCCAAACTTTATTTTCAGGTTCCTATGACGTAAATTAATTAATAGATTTTTTTTTTGAATTTATTTGGAATTTTTATACTTCAACAGTTTTATGCAAAACATGAAAAGTTCATCCTATTGGTGACGTATTAGCGATGGAATAGCGATATTATGATCTGCCGGTAAAGGGATAATTTGTGTATCAAATATGTACTTTATATATCCTTTTTAGCGACATAATAGCGACGCCATAATTTGTAGTTATAGAAATAAATTATATATCTAATACGCAAATTATTCCTTTAACGATGGATTATGATGTCGCTATGCTGTAGCTAAGATTGTCGCTATGTCCGTTGCTGCCATAGTGACGGACCTTGTATGCCGCTGGTTTGTCGTTGTTCGGTGGTCGTTGATCTGTTGCTAGTCGGTCGACTTGTCGACGTCCTGACGATGGACTTTGATTAGCAACATTCTATTTTCCAGAGTTATTTTGGTCGATAGTCCGTCGCTATTACTGTTTAGTGACTGATTTCCTCAGTACAACGACAGATATGTCCGTGGTCGCTATTTCATGGAGTTTTGTAATGTTGTGTTGCTGCAAAGAAATGTTAAAGGAAATATGTATTTGGGCACTTGAAGAATACATCTAACGTAACAAATGACTTAGTCACAGATGAAAACCCCCCACTTTCTCCACTTTTCACTCCCACAACTCCCTCTCCCTTTATAACTTCCAGTATACGACCTTCTCCCTACTTCCATCTCACCCGCGCTATTTATAGCACCTCTCTCTCTCTCTCTCTCGAGTTCAATAATTGACGAGAAGAGAAAAAAAAATGACATATTTGCATGTTATTATAAATCCTGTAAAGGTTACGATTCTCTTTGTACTCGCCACCTACATGATGGCCCTGCCGGTCTACTCTATTGAATTTGACGTCGGTGGCGAGGATGGTTGGAAAGTTCCTTCGTCGGAGAACCCTCAAATGTACAACCAGTGGGCATCCAAGAACCGGTTCCAGGTCGGCGATTTTGTCAGTAAGTAACAAAACCACAATGTTGAATTAACTACTTACGTCCACCTTTAGATTATTAACTCCACCGATTCTAAGTATGCATACATAGGACAATATTATCTACATTTCCTTTTCTTTTAGTTACTTTGTATGTCAATTCTCTTGGTGGTGCACATATATAAAACTTCACAACTTGTTCTTGTCCATGTTCTAAATATTTCATTTGTTAGAACAAATAAATACAATATAGAGTTTACAAATCAAATCGTTGCTGATGATTAACAATGTCTGAATCATTAATCGTATAATTGTATCGTCATTAGCAACACTTCCTATATAGGAGAGTATGACAAGTAAAGTTAGTTTGATAAGTAGAACTGGTAGTAATGATTCTCACTTGCCATGTTTGTATGATAAAATTAGTATTCAAATACGAGAAAGATTCAGTAATGGGGGTGAGGACCAAGAATGAATATGAGACCTGCAAGTCAGTGCAGCCACATTACTTCTCAAACAACGGTATGACCAAATACAAGTTCGAGGATTCCGGAACCTTCTACTTCATCAGCGGAGTCTCAGGCCACTGCGAGAGGGGCCAGAAGATGATCATCAAGGTGATGAGTCACTCCGACGCGCCAGGTGGTTCCCCGGCTCCTCCAAGCCCCGACACCCCCGACGGAGGTGACGCTGGAATGCTACTAGCATTTGCACCTCTGCAGGTCCTTGCGATGCTGGTTGTTGCCTTCTTTTCCTATGGTTTCTGAGTTGGGATGATGGTGGATCGTGCCACCGTTAGGCCTACCTAGTAATGTTTAGGTTTCTATTTCTCGTCCGGGTAAGTATTATTAATGTTTTCCTTGTAAGAAGACACTGATTTGTCTTTCGATGTGGAACTGAGATCTTTAGTATTTTATTTGCTTTAAAGTATAGATGATCATGTTATGTTGATGTTTGTAAACAAACATGATTTCAGTATCGATGGTACAAGCAGCTACAATGGATAGTGATCATAAGGGAAGCTCTATATGAGAATAAATTATGACAGTAATATATACAAATGCTTAAAAATCTATATACAACTTGTTGATTTGTGTTTTTAAAGTGTTGTTAGCTAAAGTATATAACTAGCAAGCAGCGCAGCTTGTCTACCCTTGGTCGAAACTGGCCAGCTGGATGCTACTGACCAGTGTCACAGCCAAGGAGCTCAAACAAATCCCACCCAGTCTCTTGTCGTGACCAAGCATCGAACATAAAGGTCACAGAGTTATTGTTATCAACTCCCATAAATAAACCAAAATTTAAACGGACAAACCTACCGGACTTCTTATCAAAACTGGCTCTGGATCAAGGGCGGAACCAAAAATCTGAACTGGGGTGGGCTAGGGTGGATTAGGGTGGGCTAAGTATAGGTTGACTAACGAAAATTTACAAAAAAAAAAAAAATTATATATGAAAACAAAATCAAAAAAAATTTGGCCCTTCCCATGTATCCGCCTATGCTCTGGATAGAACAACCCAACCCCGTGGTTGGCACATCTGATCATGATAAGGAATGCTTGCATCATGTACATAGCAATAACCCCAATCAATGATTGTACAAGCTGGCTGGGTGACGGAAGATCAGTGGATCGAGCCACGGGGGCATATTATTCTTCTATGTATAAAAATGGTAGAACTTTGGGACAATGAGTCCAAAAGATATGCAATGCAGTGTGCACGAAGTCCCGTGCGTAATGTCGGACATCTAAAAATAAGACTTATCTGCTTGGTTTGAGGGTTAAAAAGTAAGCAGAGTTAAGTGGGGTAACCGTTAAGTGGGGGGGGGGGGGGGGGGGGGGGGGGGGGGGGGGGGGCGGGAGTCAAGTGAGTACATATTGCTGGATTGAAGGGAGAGTTAAGTAGGGTGTGTTTAATAACTATTTCTAAAATTTGAGGTTTTTAGTGAGAGGATGATCATAAAATATAATAGTTACTAAATATCCTTATTACATATGTCCCCATTCCACCTTTTAGGACTCCCCCTAAAATTAGTATGGCTCTCCATAATCCTACCACAACATTTTATATGCACTTTATTCTTCCTCCTAGATCTAGACTCCATGGACAACTTTCATTTCCAATCATCCTCCTCAACTAAAACTCCCCATAGAACCCTAGATTCCTAACCCTATATCTTCGTCCAATTTCCATAATTTCTCCCAAGCTTTGTCTAATTGTGCTCTATTTTTTCTTTTCATTTTACTTCTATAAATTTCTCCCACCTTTCATTATTCCCTTACGACATCAAACCCTCCAACAAGATAACTGGTTGTGAAACTCGTATGTTAGTATTTAATAGGGATACATGTGTGGATTGTTTTATATTATATTTACTTAGATGCAGTATCCCCATGAGTATCTCATATAATGAGATCTCTCTATTTTTATGATTTTGATATCACGGTCAATGGAAGTAGATTTGCAATCCTTGATCGTCAATGTTGTATCTTAATGGCAGTGCTGGATTTGCGGTATTAATAGATTTACTAGTTATACGAGTTTTTCTTATTTCGTGCATAAGAATCATATTGGCTATCTCGTGAGATAATCTAGTGTTCAGAAACTATTAATTACCTATGGAACTAATAAGTATTCTTAATATTTTGCGAGTAGCCGTGCTAGCCTGTAGATCCCTAGAGGGTAGTAGAGACCCATGGTATGGTTATGTACCTCGACTAGGACCAACACGTAGAACAATAGCTTGAAATCAGGGTCTCCCTAATTTTTCTGCTACTGTAACTATAGATAGTATACCATCGGTATAACATCAGTATATTGTCCTCTTGTTTCTGTTTTCTTTGAGGAACATGGCAGCTACATGCATATGTTGGCCTACTACCAAAATAAGTCAAATCAGCGACGTATTTAGCGACTCCGTGAAATTTCGTCGCTAATGTTTGGGGTTTTAGCGACGTTAATAAAAGACGTCGTTGTTTGTCGCCAACAGCGACTAATAGCGACGTCTAGCGTCTACATTTTGTTAAATGGGGTAGTGCGTCGCAAGTTCGTCGGTATTCGTCGCTGATATAGCGACGTTTCGCGACGCATTTTAAGTTGCGTCGCTATTTATTATATATCAGCGACGTCCTATGCGGACGTCGCTAAACGTTTCATATAGCCAGCGAGGGTTTCCTTTTCGATCATTTTACAAATTTTTCCCACCAAATTTGGGCGCGCTCCTCCTCCGCGACGCTCCTCCGACGATTTCCCTCCTCCTCCGCGGCGCTCCTCCGGCGATCTTCCTCCTCCGGCCTCCTCCTTCTCCTCCTCCTCCTTCCTCAGGTAGCTCCTCCTTCTCCTCCTCCTCCTTCCTCTGGTAGCTCCTCCCCAGTTTCTCCTCGTCTTCTAGCTCTCTCTCTCTCGCTCCTAGTTCGTGTCCACGAGAGCGTGGACTCGCTGCGGGGGACACGAGACTGACAGTGGACTCGTTACGGGGGACACGAGAGCGTGGACTCGCTTCTAGTTCGTGTGACACCTATTTTGTTGGTTTGGACACGTCGTGTCCCACTGTGTGGACACGAGATTCACAGTGTGACACCTATATACTGAAAAATCTCATTTTTTTGGGCATATCAACTGTTAATTTGATGTCCACGAGAGCGTGGACTCGCTGCGGGGGACACGAGACTGACAGTGGACTTGTTGCGGGGGACACGAGAGCGTGGACTCGCTTCTAGTTCGTGTGACACCTATTTTGTTGGTTTAGACACGTCGTGTCCAACTGTGTGGACACGAGATTCACAGTGTGACACCTATATACTGAAAAATCTTTTTTTGGGCATATCAACTGTCAATTTGATGTTTTGGGTGGATTCGAATTCTAATTTAGGGTTCGAGCCCTATTTACTGATACTGGAAGTTTTTTTGTGCATTTTCAGGATTTTGAAATGATGAATAAATTGACTAATAATTATTATCGAGCCCTATAAAATTTCAGCTATGTCACGAAGGATGGATATACTAATCCTGTGAATGAGTTTTCTCCTAAGTATTCTCGACAGTTGAGTATTATTTAGCTCACTGACATTACTGAAATATGGGATAATTAGACTTTCTGTTCAGTACCCTTTGACCGAATTAAGTTGACCTGAATACCATATTTTAAATCCTAAATCTACGGTATGACATCGTGATCAGGACATAGTCCCTGCAGCCATTCGACTGGCGAGACAGAAAACTATGTAGCCGTAGATAAAGTTGACTGTCCTCCGACCCTCATCCCTCGGCAATAATGATACGACAACCTATCACTATATCTTATATATATAGTAGTAGATGACGTCTTAGTATTACATTATGTGAGTTCATCTTGATTCTGTTACATTCTTCAGATACTACATACGATAAGAACATATACTACACCATATGTACAGAACATAGATGATTCACACTAATGTATGCTAGAATGAATTTTAGGATTGTGTTCTGAGCCATCCGTTCTGCTACTTGGCAAAAAATCGAATTTATTGTACTTTATCTGCTTTCAAAAATGTACTCAAATTACATGATGGTTCCTTTAGTTAGCTTGCTTATGTTACAATTATATTAGCTTGCTTACCAGATGGCACCCATGACCCGAGGAGCGGCACGTCGTTTGAGGGAAACAGTGAATGCTGAGGTGGCTCCTCTCCTACAGTTAAGGAGGAAGTGGCACCGGTTGCTAGTGAGACCGGGAGTTCTATTCATCCAGCACCGGTAGCTAGTAAGACCGAGAGGACTCTTCATGCAATCTTTGCAATGGACGATAGCTCTCCTCGTGCCAAAAATCTCGCTTTTTCGAGGTGGTTGCGTGAACGTATCACTGAGCGTTTGCGTGAGCAGCGTGGTTCTCATTAGCTATTAGTACTTATTTGTATTGGACTATTTGTATTTGGTTGTTTTTGTATTAGACTATTTGTATTGGACTACATATATGAATTAGTACTATGTCAATCTCTAGATTATATTGGACTACGACATGGTGATCAGGACATAGTCCCTGCAGCCATTCGACTGGCGAGGCAGAAACTATGTATCCATAGATAAAGTCGACTGTCCTCCGACCCTCATCCCTCGGCAATGATGATATGACAACCCAACCGGAGAGGATAATCTGAGAGATCCATCTGAGAGGGACGTATACTCTCAGAGATCACCTTTACAAGAATTATATCAGTAGTGGGATCGAGTGTTGGAGGAGATATTATTAAAGTATACGTCCTACTCAGATGGGTCTCTCACCGTTACTAATTTTTCCTGACAGCATGGTGGATGTGCTCCGTCCACAAATTCTTGCTCCGAGCCAAAACTTTGTCCCGGAGCTCAAGTGGACATCTTTGGTGTAGAGCTCGAGTGAGAGGTTCCTGACAGCATGGAGGCCTCCTTTGTTAAAGTATCCATGCTCATCCCACATTGGTTGTGGGACGAGCACGGAAACTTTAACAAAGGAGACCACCATGCTGTCAGGAACCTCTCACTCGATCTCTACACCAAGGATGTCCACTTGAGCTCTGGGACAAAGTTTTGGCTCGGAGCAAGAATCTGTGGACGGAGCACATCCACCATGCTGTCAGGAAAAAATAGTAACGGTGAGAGACCCATCTGAGTAGGACGTATACTTTGATAATATCTCCTCCAACACTCGATCCCACTACTGATATAATTCTTGTAAAGGTGATCTCTCACAATATACGTCCCTCTCAGATGGATCTCTCAGAGTATCCTCTCCGGTCGGGTTGTGTTCTGAGCCATCCGTTCTCACAGAGGGTCCTATTTTGGATTCTATATTTTGTATTTTGGTTTCTGTATTTTGTATTTTGGTTTCTGTATTTTGTATTTTGGTTTCTGTATTTTGTATTTTGGTTTCTGTATTTTGTATTTTGGTTTCTGTATTTTGGCTCCAGCTTATTTGCATTAATCTACGGTACGACATGGTGATCAGGACATAGTCCCTGCAGCCATTCGACTGGCGAGACAGAAACTATGTAGCCGTAGATAAAGTTGACTGTCCTCCGACCCTCATCCCTCGGTAATGATGATACGACAACCTATCAGAATCCTCGATTCTATTTCGCTTCTTGGATATTGACCCAGCTTCCAATCTCTCATTTCCCTTCGGGTCCACTCTACTCCCAATCTCTTCCTCTTTTATACACGGATCTACAGAATCAATACCATCCAAGGAAGACAAAACTGAATCAGCATTGTCTTTCGGATCGTCCTCATCAAGGCATAACGGGCTGCTCAGCGTGCCCAGCTTCTTCAACTTCTCGCTGGCTGCAGAGTCGAAATGGGAAAGGGTCCTCTTTGTCGGCCCGGAGCTCTGACTCGCACTCGTCGCCGCGCTACTGGTTTCCTCTCCTCCTCTGACGCGGGTCATAAGAAAAGAAATTTCGTACCTCTTCTTCACATAAACATCATTGTCGTCTTATACTCGAGCCTCCTCGTCTGTGATGCTATCCGACTTCTCGGTGCCTACATTGTCACTCGAATCTTCCGTTCGACTCGTATCGTCCTCTTCTTCGCCTGTCTTTTTGCTCCCTATCTTGCAATTATCTGCTATCACCGTCGACTCATTCGACTCCTTCTCCGATGACTCCGAGAAGTTGGATAGCGTCACAGACGAGGAGGCTAGGCTCGAGTACAAGGCGGCAATGATGTTTAAGTAAAAAAGAGGTACGAAATTTCTTCTCTTATGACCCGCGTCAGAGGAAGAGAGGAAACCGGTAGCGCGACCACGAGTGCGAGTCAGAGCTCCGGGCCGGCAAAGAGGACCCGTTCCCATTTCGACTCTGCAGCCAGCGAGAAGTTGAAGAAGCTGGGCACGTTGAGCAGCCTGTTATGCCTTGATGAGGACGATCCGGAAGACAATACTGATTCAGTTTTGCCTTCTCCTCTCCTCCACCATGGCTATGGAACCATCTGCTCCTCCCTACTTCCATTCTTCTTATTTGACTCTCTCAGGCACATATGATATCCAGCTCAAGTGTAGAGTCGGAGAAGAAGAAGTGGACAGGAAGAGGAGGGGAAGCAGCACAGCTGGCGGCATGACCCGGAGGAAGTACAGAGGTTTTCTTCAACATACGTAGGAGAACTATAAGGATATATCTTTTCACAATATGTCATCTTGCCAAAGACCCTTAATGTGACAACCATGTTACTGCGGTGTCGGAAGACTAACATGTCATAATTTTCTAAGCCGTATATTTTTACATAATCCTTCCAACTCTTTCCTCCTATGTCGTAATCTTGCATTATTACATAGAACTGAAATCCGGTTGGAGGATTATGTCAAAACACACGGCTTATAAAATTATGACATGTTAGTTTTTCGACACCGTGGTAACATGGTTGTCACATTAAGGGTCTTTGACAAGGTGATATGTTGTGAAAAGATATATCCTTATAGTTCTCCTACGTATGTTGAAGAAAACCTCTGTACTTTCTCCGGGTCATGCCGCCGGCTGTGCTGCTTTCCCCTCCTTTTCATGTCCACTTCTTCTCCTTCGACTCTACACTTGAGCTGGATATCATATGTGGCTGAGAGAGTCAAATAAGAAGAAGGGAAGTAGGGAGGAGCAGATAGGTTCAGAGCCATGGTGGAGGAGAGGAGAAGGAAAATGCTTGATCAGAACTTGAGGTGGAAAAGTTGTGACGTTAATAGCGTGAGGGAGGGAGAGGGTGGAAAAGATCTTCTCCTCTGACTCTACACTTGAGGTGGATATCATATTTTGGTTTCTGTATTTTGGCTCCAGCTCCATTTGTATTAATCTACGGTACGACATGGTGATCAGGACATAGTCCCTGCAGCCATTCGACTGACGAGGCAGAAACTATGTAGCCGTAGATAAAGTTGACTGTTCTCCGACTTCGGCAATGATGATACGACAACCTATCACTATATCTTATATAGTAGTAGATGATGTCTTAGTATTACATTATGTGAGTTTATCTTGATTCTGTTACATTCTTCAGATACTACATACGATAAAAACATATACTACACCATATGTATAGAACATAGATGATTCACACTAATGTATGCTAGAATGAATTTTGGGTTGTGTTCTGAGCCATTCCTTTTCATACTTGGCAGTTAAGTTCTGGACCATTATGTTGGACATTGTTGTTACAAATTTTCATATATCTGTGTTGATTGATGAGATTGTGTTTCAAACGTGTTCGTGATTGTGTGTATCTGTGTTGTTTGATACTGTGTTCGTGATACACACCGTTGTTGCTGTAACAAATGGTGTGGGGGATGCTGCAAATGCTGCAGGGAATGCTGCAAATGCTGTATTTTTTTTAATATTAGCGACGTTCAGCGACGATTACCGACGGTCAGCGACGAAAGAAACGTCGCTAACTACGTCGCTAACTGTAAGGACAATCGTCGCTAATAGTCGGTAAACGTCGGTAATGTAGCGACGTAGAAAAGTCGCAGAACGTCGCCATATCGCTCTCAAGCCAGGCCAGCATCGATGCGAGACAGAGTCGCTCAACGTCGCTAGTTTACGTCGGTATATTATGACGTTTTATGTCGCTGGCAGTCGCTATATTAGCGACGTGGACACGTCGCTAAAGCTCGTCGCAATAGCGACGTATGGCGACGTTTTCTTGTTTAGCGACTAGGTTAATCCCGACTACTTGAAAACGTCGCTAATAACGTCGCTAATAGAAATTAGCGACGTATTTTTCCTTTTTAGCGACGTCTTTATGCGTCGCTGAATTGACAGATTTTAGTAGTGGCCGCTGGATCAAAATCCAATTTCCATTATTTTTAAGGGGTTATTTATAACCTCTCTCCTTCATGAATTCATTCATATATGCTCTCTCTCTCTCATTCATATATGCAATCTCTCTCCCTCTCTCTCTCTCTCTCTCTCTCCTTCCGTGAGAATCCAAAAGTTGAGTGAGCGATATTTGAGCTTTTGAACCAACCCGGTGGTTAATACGTTTAGAGCCTACATTTGGTCGCATCACCAGCCAATAGGCAAGTAATTAAGTTGCTTTTGAGAGAAGTCCATTGAATGGTTTTTAAATTTTCCTTGATTTTTTTATTATTTCAGCTTCTGGAGTCATGAATTATTGTCACAATAAGACCGTATCACTTGACATAACTCGATTTGATCGAACTTCGATAGAGTTATCATTCTTTTTCCTTATTTTATTAGATTTGATCGAGATCTCTTTCACGCACGATGGATCGTTGTATAACTTGGCACACTATCTCCACAGAGGATTGCTAGCACTATATACACATTATGAAATGTGTTCTGGATGTGTATCGATCGGCTGATGAAGGATATGCATAAACCAAGAACAACCTTCTGGCAATTTACTTTGTAGGAAGTATATTGCTAGTTTATTCGCTGTGTACTATTGTCGCTGTGTACTATTGGTATACCGACAATATACTGTCAGGGTAGTAAACTGCCAAAACAACCATGGTTTCTTCCTTTAGCTATAGAATTTTGAGTCGATTCGATGTGGGATCGTTTTAATTCTTGGTGTGTTGTATCATGACACTTTGGTGTATGTTTAAGGCCAGTTTCATGAATTTTGGATGATCAAATCCTTGTTACCTGATTTATCTTGATTTCATCGAAATATAGATAAATTTTTGATACGGAAATCCTATCATTTTTCTAATTAAATTTTTGAATGATTTTATTGGTTGGCATATTTTCTTTTTTAGTGTGTGGTTTTATTGGAGGGGATCTAGTGGGGTTTTCAACTCCGTGCACGTATATCTCCTTAGTACGTGATCTCGTTTATATATTTTGTCCAGTATTGCTCAAGTTCAACATGTCAATATATTTCATGTATGTCCAGGGCCTTGTAGCAATCACCCGAATAAAACTCGTATTATACGTAAAAAAATTTGTATCTTTCATAAACGTATAATACTTATGTACTTTTGAAACATTCCGATTATTATGTGAATTTTAAGTATGTAAAATTTTAAACGTGTTTCGTACGAATTATTGACAAATTTGACACAAAAACGTAATCGCAACCTGTTTAAGTAATCAAATTTGACCACTTGTTTAAGTATGTAAAGTTTCTAGCCTCAATATTTTTGTTTGAATATTTGACCGAATTTTTTAACGTATTCTACTTGCATTGTGTCGATTTATAGTCGTACTTTTGTTGGCCCAAATTTTTTTTCGTTTGATGAATTGCTAATAGAGGTCGAGGGTACATAGGTATAGAGATTTCTATCACGAGGAGTTACCCTTATTATGGTAACGTACTGTTATGACTAGTCGTCTTATGATAGGGCATCGATGTAATAATGATATAATAATTGATTACTATAAGCATGAACAATTATTGTACTGTATCAATTCTCTAAGTGGCTCGCTACAGTGCACTCCAGGTCATGTCGACTCTAACAATGTCGTTTGCTAACACGTTCCATGCTATTGATTGTGGTTAGTAAATTACTGTCGAGTCTTCCACTAGGATAGGATAAATATCATTAATAATAAAGTAGCCATGCAACCATTACAGTATTAATAGCTAAATTTTGTGTAGTATGGATAAATTAATAATAAAGTAGTCATGCAACCATTGCTTGTCGAACCGCCATAGCCACATCAAGAAGCCTTTCATCCACAACAAAGAGGTTCCTACGTGTTGGAACAGACCCATGTCTCCTAAAATTTATGCATGTGGGATCATTTCAAACACAGTGACTAAAAAGAACCCTTGTGTGAAGAATTAATCCCGTCCAAAGAGATTCATGCACACATGAAGAGTGTTGTATGCACAAGCGGTTGCTCATCCAGAATGTGTTCCATGTATAGAATGTTGGTGTTTTTATCTTTGGACTAGGAAAGATAGTCTCACATCGGCTACACCAAATGGTGAGTATCTCAATATAATGTATTGCTTGTGTTGAGGTGTGCACATGAGGTGTAGTAGTGCACAAGTGTGTGCCATGTAGGAGTATTTTCCTAGAAGGAAAAATGATTAATTCCAACAAAGATGTAAGTTGATTTTTGTTGTACGGACTCGGATTCGGACACGGACTCCAGGATGTCTCGTGCATGCACGGGAGTGTTCGGGGGGTAGGCGTGGACTGTCACACTTCTATGCTGATTGTGGGATGATCTAAAATATCAAACTCTATTTTTGAGTATTGGTATTTTAGTCCCACATCGGATAGGAGAAGAGGTGAAGTCTCACTCCACTCTATAAATAGAGCTCATTGGCCTCCTTTAAAAGATGCACCAAGAAGAGAGTTAAGGGAGTCCGTAAAGTCCAGGAAGCCCGTTCAAGTCTCAAATATTGACTTACGAGCGTTCCAGAAGTTCTTCGTGAACTTGCTGGTTCCTGGAAGCAGATCGTGGTGGGGCGAATCTTGCTTTGAGCAACGGTGATCTTAATCACCCCAGCAAAAACCTTTCCTCTTCTTCTTTAACTCAGTTCTGTCCGTCAGCAACTGCGATTGCGAGGAAGAACGTGAGATTTATTTTTTTATTATTGTTGTTTTTGTAATCAGATTCATATTATAGTGTTCCTCGTAGATCTCGAGAATAATCAGAAGGTGAACGTTTGTTTGAACCTCTGATCTCGACATCGAGTCTACCATCTTTGATCAAGCCCCAGAACTAACAATCTCAAAGCAAGATCCTTGTAGATAGAAAATTCTCGTGCTTCTCCCATCGATACCAGCTTTAACAAGTTAGAAAAATTCGACGGAGAACATTTCCATATCTGGAAGAGGAAGGTCACCCTTAATCTTCAACTCGTGGACGTAGACCATGTGTTGATTAAGGATGAACCGACAATTCCAGAAGGAGGAACTGTCGATGCTATTGCTGCTGCACTCGTCAAGCAGAGCAAATGGAAGAGAGAAAAAAACATCTGTAAACTGCTGATTCTCAATTCTATGGAAGACTCTATGGCAGAATCATATTCCAAGAAGGTGAAGGCCAAAGAGATCTGGGATTCTTTGGGTATGAAGATGATAAGAATAGGTCCAAAATCTTCATCGTCGAGAAGTACCACAAGTGGCTCTTCGAAGACGAGATGGCAATGCTACCTCAAGTGAAGGAATTTCTGAAGTTACGCCAGAAGTTAGATGACGAGAAGATGCCCCTCATCGACAAGTTTGTCGTTGGAGGGATAGTCTCGAAACTTTCTGCTGGTTGGAGCAACTTCTATACTAGAATGTATCGGAATAAGCTGGACATTAGCTTGGAAGATCTTCTACAACAGATCCACGTTGAGGACGAAATGCGATCTCAACAGAAGATGGACTCTCTATCCAACCAACTGGCTAAGGCCAACTTGGTGCGGACAAGAGAGTTCAAGGCAAAGCAGGTGGCTTCTCATCATAAGAAGAAGGACTCCACTAATCTGAAAGTGAAGGGTCATTCGTTCAAGCAACAGAAGTCCAAGTCCCACGTGACTTGCTTCAACTGTGGCAAGAAGGGCCACTACAAGAGTGAATGCAAATCTAAGCCCAAATAAGCTGAGCAAGGTGAGCCTAGCAAGGTTTCCATGGTTTCTAATATTGTTGCTATAATTGCTCAGGTCACAGCTGTGGGGGCTGACTCTGACTGGTGGATAGACACTGGTGTGACCTGCCATATCTGCTCTGGCAAGGAATGGTTCGTCACATACCAGCTAACTTCTGAGAAAGTTATCATGGCGAACCAAGCCTAAGCTGAAGTTTTGGGGGTCAAAACTGTGGAGCTGAAACTCACATCCGGGAACACTTTGACACTCCAAGGTGTGAAGCACATTCCGGTGATTGCAAAGAACCTGATCTCTGGAAGCCTGCTTAGCAACGCAGGATTGAGGATGGACATCAATGCTGGCCAGATAGTGATGTCCAAGAAGGAAACATACTTCGGAAAAGCTTTTCAAACCGAAGGGATGTTCAAAATTCAGCTTGTAAACCAGTCAAATGTAATCAATGCAATCGCTCGTTCTGATTATTCTCTTGAGTTGTGGCATAATAGGCTAGGACATGTTCACTGTAAAAGAACTAACAAAATATCCAGTCTAGGACTTATCTCCAAATGTGGGGATAAGGTAGAGACGTGTGAAGTATGTGCTCAGACAAAGATCACAAGAAAACCCTTTCTTCGGGTCAATCGAAGCACAGATCTTCTGGAGTTGGTGCACCCTAATATCTGTGACTTCAAGCAATTCTCTACAAAAGTCGGGATGAAGTATTTCATAACCTTCATTGATGACTTCTTAAAGTACGCGTTCGTCTACTTGCTCAAGTCTAAAGACGAAGCGTTCGAGAAGTTCAAGGAGTTCAGGGCTGAGGCTGAACGGTAAACTGGACAACAACTCAAGAGGCTAAGAAGTGATCGAGGCGGAGAGTATCGTTCTTATGAATTCACATCGTTCTGTAAAGATCATGGAATCATAAACGAGACTACTACTCCATATTCTTCTCAATCTAACGGAGTAGCGGAGAGGAAGAACAGAACATTGACAGAAATGATGAACTCAATGCTACTAACTGCGGGTCTTCCTAAATGCTACTAAGAGAAGCTGCATTGACGACCACTTTTATTCTAAATAGAGTGTCGTATGCAACTTTGGACGTAACTCCTCATGAACTCTGGTTTAAAGTCAGACCTAACTTGAGTGTCATTCGAGTGTGGGGTTGTCTTGCTTATGTGAAGCTCCCAGATCTGAAGATTCAGAAGCTGGGGACAATGACTACGAAGACGATCTTCTTGGGGTATGCCGAGAAGAGTGATGCTTGGAGATTTCTTGATATTGAGTTAAATCATATCATCGAATCTCGTAATGCTGAATATTCTGAAGACAAGTTTGTAAGGCACAAGAACATTGTTCTAACGGACATTCCGAAGAATGATGAAGGTGCAAAGGAGACTGAGATCTTCAATGAGCCAGTTGTCCAAGATGAAGTTGTTACTAAGGAGACAACGATTGAACCAGAACTCGCTGAGCCGTCGTCGAAGCGAGCAAGGAGGCCGAAGAACTTCGGAGATGACTTCATCACCTATCATGTGGAAGCAGATCCGCTTACCTATGATGAGGCGATGAAGACCAGAGATGCCATTTTCTGGAAGGAGGCGATAGACAATGAAATTGAATCAATCACCTACAATAACACTTGAGTGTTGGTTGATCTACCTGAAGGAGCAAAACCTATCAGATGCAAGTGGATCTTCAAGAAGAAGATGAAAGCTGATGGAACCATTGACAAGTTCAAGGCCAGGCTAGTGGAAAAGGGGTTTTCTCAGAAGCAGGGGATCGACTAATTTGACACATATGCTCCATTAACCCGGATGACCACCATCAGAATGTTGATTGCTCTCGCAGTGATACATAAGATGGTGATACATCAGATGGATATGAAAACGACATTCTTGAATGGCGAGCTGACCGAAGAGATCTACATACAACAGCCAGAAGAGTTTGTTGTCAAAGGTCTTGAAGACAAAGTCTGCAAGTTGGTTAAATCTCTGTACGGTTTAAAACAAGCTCCCAAAATATGGCATGAGAAGTTTGACAAAGTCATAAGGTCAAATGGCTACAGGATCAGTGAAACAGACAAGTGTGTTTATATGAAGTTTGCTGACGGAAGAGGAGTCATCGTTTGTCTATACGTGGACGACATGCTAACCTAGGTACGGATATAAGCTATGTCATGGAGACAAAGAAGTTCCTCTCGACGAAGTTCAGTATAAAGGACTTGGAAGATGCTGATGTTATCTTGGGACTCAAGATCATCCAGACAGACACTGGATTAGCGCTGTCACAATCTCATTACATTGAGAAGATGCTCACTCGATATGGGTATCATGATCTTCCTTTAATTGATACGCCGTATCGGGGTGATCAGAAGCTGGAGCCAAACTCGAAGGAAAGCGTCAGGCAGTTGGAGTATGCTAGCATCATCGGGAGTTTGATGTATGCTACTACTACCACAAGGCCTGACAGACCCGCTCCCAATTTTGGGATACGAGTACGTGGCCAAGTCCAGCCTACGCCGCAGCATCGGCGGTAGTACGCTGTCTATGATAACAATGGTCCATAACAAGCACAACACGCATATATATCATCCACAACTAAGCCAACAAAAATCACTAAAATATCCAATGGTCTCAATATTATAAATATGAAAAATCCACTACAACTCAGAAAGTCTCGGAAACAAAACCGGATAACAGAAAATAAAATAGATAACTAACTCCATAACTATAACTACTAACTAATGTGAATCCAAGGAAGAAAATATGCTAATTCGTATCAGTGCTGGAACTGGGTACGCCAGTGACGTCAGGGTCGCCAACATACTCACCATAGACCTCAGGGCAAATCTCTTCGTCTAAAGCTGAAAAATAGTTATCCAGTCAGGATTGGAGCAAGATCACCATAACACTACATTACACAATATAGTATACAAGCATGAAGGAAAGATAAAAGAAATTTAACTGAAGATAAGTATAGGCATGACATTGTATGATAAGAAAGTACCTTTGAGACGTGATAACAATATGAAGGTAGACTTGACATACCACTAAGACATGATGACAATAAAAAGGTAGACTTGACGAAAGAAGAACAATAGACAATAGAGTAACAATAATTTAGTCACGTGTACTGTGTGTTTTAGAATACCAACTTTCAGCATATAGACGGCTTGGGATATCCGTCAGTCATACGTGTGGTGCATGACTGATATTATGCAATCAATGTATAGGGGGTCTGTATTCAATTCGTTGACTACATGCTTGTTGTATTCCCCCGCCAGACTCACTCACAATACATGTCCACTACGATAACATTAGCAATACGATAAACTGTAAATAATATGAAACAATGAGTAAGGCATGAACATGTAAGTATATCCAACCGATTCTAACTCTCGTGCACAATAGTAATCATGAACAATGACAATCATGAACTATAATGGAGTAATAGTGAAAAGACAACACGAAGATACATGCAGTATAAAATAAAAGAAACATAGGTCATAGTGATACTTGCCTGCTCCGATAGATGATAAAGTCACAAGTCAAGACGTCATAGCCCGATCTACCCCGACACAAAAATAATCACAAGTTAGATATACAATTCCCACTCTAAAAATCCTAGAAAGTGGCTAATGGGTTAAGTCAATTAATACTATTCTAATTCTGGATTAAATCACCTAAAATCCTATTTTAACCTATTTAATTTTGAAATAACAATCTACACACAAAAATTTGGCCAAGGAAATTCACGGTTCCAAATTCGGGACCCGTGGCACGCAAACCGAGACATACTGTTGACTAACTAGTTAAACATTATAAATTCAAAGTTTGAGTGTGCAACATGATAGATTTCAGCATCATGAGTGCACTGGAATCGACTGTGCCACAAAATCACGATTTGGTCAAAAGTTATCGATATTATGGCTAACCATGACCAAATCGATGAACTGTTGACCAAATCTGACTTCTAGGAATAAAATAAAATACTAGATGAAACTCTGAATTTTTGGAAAAATTATATGTTTTAGATCTTGGTGTCAGCTTTCCAAAACTTCAAACGGATCGCAAAACGGAGTTCGGGATCGCTCGAAATCTCAAAAACCGTGCGACGTATTGATTTTTAGACAATCGACACTCAAATAATTATTCAGAAATTCAAGATCAAAATACCAAAAATAAATTATATATTCAGAAACCTAACCTCAATACGCTTCCAATAAAAAAACGGCGCATAAAAAGGACATCTAGATCAACGACAATCGCTCCGCGAAGTCGAAGATCCCAATCAAACTCTCCCACTAAAAGCTGCTGAATTTCTAGGGTTTTCGGAAAACTAATAACTAATATATATATAGAGAGAGAGGCTGCTAAGCCATGGCTAAGTCAGCTGCCACGTGGCACTATCTTACGTGCCCACAGCTGGATCCGACGGTTGTGAGCAATCAGAGCTTAGCTCGGCTCCGAGCTTGGCTCGGACTAGGATTAGGTGGGCGGCTCGGACACCCAGCCATCCCGCACCCGCGCTGACGGGTGGGCCCGCACCCCGCACGCCAGTGGCTGACGTGTGGGCCCCCGCTCGGCTGACTGGATATTTGTTTTGGAAAATAGGTTTTTTTAATTACAGAAAAATAAATAAAAATAAGGAAAAATCCTAAAAATTCCAAATAAATCCCAAAAAATTCCTAAAAATTCCTAGAAAAATATAGAAAATATTTTAAGGGTTCTAGAGCACAAATAAAATATTTGACCTCAAAAATACCCTCGGACGCTCTCACAGTAAATCCTAGAAGCTTAGAAAATTAATAAAATAATATATAAATTCTCTAAATCTCTATAAAATCCTGAAAATTCTAAAATAGTGAAATAATATACTAGAGACTATCTAGGGGCCCCAGAGACTATATACAACCTAATTTTCTTATATCTAACCTATAGGCTTAGGCAAAAATCTTACGATCCCAAATCAACATCCTAGTAAATAATTGATTTTAACTAAAATAAAATAAAAAAAAATCTCCAAAATAGAAAATAAATTCTAGGAACCCAAATGCTACAAACTATCCCCCTTAAAAGATTTTTGTCCTCAAAAATCAAAACATCACAAATAGCATAGCATAATACCTAACTCTTACAAGCAATAATTTCTTAAGCTAAGTTACGGAGAGACAATGGCTAGGAACATAAGGGAACTGATCGATAATAATCCTACTACAAACTAACTAACTAAACATGCATAACAGCTAAAACTAAAGAAGGCTTTCAAGAAAACATATTTAAGTTACCTATGTCTTGGGGTTGAGTCAAAGCCACAAATGCTTGTCCTTGACGTTGTGCTCCTCCAGACTGCTGTTGCAAAACTGGCTTATGAGCTGGTGCTACGGAGAATTCTCGCACTTAGTGGTCTGGTGATCCACAAAGGAGACAAAGTCCTAACCTCTTCCTACAATGGTCCCACTTGTGTCCTTCTCTTCCACAATAATTACACTTAGGCTTGGGTGGGATAGGCTGTTGTTGTGGCTTTGGAGGATGATGTTGATGCTGGATTTGAAGGGTCTTCTGAGAATTATTTGGACGTTTTGATGGTTCTTGTGGACTACCATCTCTACCTCTCTTTTGGTAAGCTACTTTCTGCCTTAGGATAGATTCTTGACGCCTAGCTGCATTCAAGATAGCTGTATAGGATGTTGGGTCTACTGACGCTGTTAAACTCTGCAACTTGTAATTCAGCCCAGAATGGAACTTCTCCGTCTTCTCTTCTTCTGTAGATACAAGAGTAGGAGCAAAACGACTCAAGCGACTAAATTCTGCATCATATTCGTCCACTGTCATGCTTTCCTGCTCTAGTCGTATGAATTGATCCCGCAGCTCCTTTCGAACAGTGGTGGGAAAGAACATGGTATTGAAGAGGTCCGTAAACTCTTCCCATAACACATTCTTGCCCAACCGTCTTTCTTGTGCTACCCACCAATGATGTGCATTGTCCTTGAGCTGCAACTTCACTGCTTTTATCCATTTCTCCGGTGGCAGCTCTGATGCCTCTAGTAGTGTCTCTATCTCCACTAGCCAGTTGGTGACTTCTATAGGTTTCTCCGAGCCAGTAAATAGAGGTGGGTTCATCTTACGAAACCCATCAATAGTACCCACACGATCTTGTCGTGTTTCTACGCTCCTTTCCAAAATATTTGCATGTCTCTACTGAGTCTCCATCATGCCTTGGAGTAACGTAAGGAGATGAGCTCCATCCACAGTTACTCCTTGGGTTAGGGCTGTTGGTGGTGGTGGTGGAAGATCCTCAGCACTAACCCTATCTTGTTGATGGTTAGAAGGCTCTACGAACTCGGTACTCTTTGCTATCGATCCCTCGGGTTCGGGAGTAGCAAAAGGGTTAGTTACCCTTTTCCCCTTATGGATCGCACTGCGCCTTGTCTCAACCATAGTGAACTAAAAGGAAAGAAAGGATATGGTTAGTACGGTAGATACAAACATATCGAAGAAATCACGGACGGAATCAAGCAGGATGCAAAATAAGATACAATAAGATCCTAAGATAAAATAGACTCATAAGGTTAGAAGTCCTATTTTATGGATGATACAACCTCCTAACTTCAAATCTATTCGCAGGCTCGCAGTAGTACAACTAACTTAAGCACTACCATGAGTTCGCAGTCTTTTGCGAAATTGGACCTGCATGGGCCACCATAAAAACTTGTCACGATCCGCTCCCAATTTTGGGATACGAGTACGTGGCCAAGTCCAGCCTACGCCGCAGCATCGGCGGTAGTACGCTGTCTATGATAACAATGGTCCATAACAAGCACAACACGCATATATATCATCCACAACTAAGCCAACAAAAATTACTAAAATATCCAATGGTCTCAATATTATTAATATAAAAAATCCACTACAACTCAGAAAGTCTCGGGAGCAAAACCGGATAACAGAAAATAAAATAGATAACTAACTCCATAACTATAACTACTAACTAATGCGAATCCATAAGGAAGAAAATATGCTAATTCGCATCAGTGCTGGAACCAGGTACGCCAGTGACGTCAGGGTCGCCAACATACTCACCGTTGACCTCAGGGCAAATCTCTTCGTCTAAAGCTGAAAAATAGTTATCCAGTCAGGATTGGAGCAAGATCACCATAACACTACATTACACAATATAGTATACAAGCATGAAGGAAAGATAAAAGGAATTTAACTGAAGATAAGTATAGGCATGACATTGTATGATAAGAAAGTACCTTTGAGACGTGATAACAATATGAAGGTAGACTTGACATACCACTAAGACATGATGACAATAAAAAGGTAGACTTGACGAAAGAAGAACAATAGACAATAGAGTAACAATAATTTAGTCACGTGTACTGTGTGTTTTAGAATACCAACTTTCAGCATGTAGACGGCTTGGGATATCTCTCAGTCATACGTGTGGTGCATGACTGATATTATGCAATCAATGTATAGGGGGTCTGTATTCAATTCGTTGACCACATGCTTACTTGTTGTATTCCCCCGCCCGACTCACTCACAATACATGTCCACTACGATAACATTAGCAATACGATAAACTATAAACAATATGAAACAATGAGTAAGGCATGAATATGTATGTATATCCGACCGATTCTAACTCTCATGCACAATAGTAATCATGAACAATGACAATCATGAACCATAATCGAGTAATAGTGAAAAGACGACACGAAGTTACATGCAGTATAAAATAAAAGAAACATAGGTCATAGTGATACTTGCCTGCTCCGATAGATGATAAAGTCACAAGTCAAGACGTCATAGCCCGATCTACCCCGACATAAAAATAATCATAAGTTAGATATACAATTCCCACTCTAAAAATCCTAGAAAGTGGCTAATGGGTTAAGTCAATTAATACTATTCTAATTCTTGGATAAATCACCTAAAATTCTATTTTAACCTATTTAATTCTAAAATAACAATCTATACACAAAAATTTGGCCAAGGAAATTCACGGTTCCAAATTCGGGACCCGTGGGATGCAAACCGAGACATACTGTTGACTAACTAGTTAAACATTATGAATTCAAAGTTTGAGTGTGCAACATGATAGATTTCAGCGTCATGAGTGCACTGGAATCGACCGTGCCGCAAAATCATGATTTGGTCAAAAGTTATCGCCATTATGGCTAACCATGACCAAATCGATGAACTATTGACCAAATCTGATTTCTAGGAATAAAATAAAATACTAGATGAAACTCTGAATTTCTGGAAAAATTATATGTTTTAGATCTTGGTGTCAGCTTTCCAAAACTTCAAACGGATCGTAAAACGGAGTTCAGGATCGCTCGAAATCTCGAAAACTGTGCGACGTGTTGATTTTTGGACAATCGACACTCAAATAATTATTCAGAAATTTGATATCAAAATACCAGAAAATAAATTATTTATTCAGAAACCTAACCTCAATACGCTTCCAATAAAAAAACGGCGCACAAAAAGGACGTCTAGATCAACGGCAATCGCTCCGCGAAGTCGAAGATCCCAATCAAACTCTCCCACTAAAAGCTGCTGAATTTCTTGCATTTTCGGAAAACTAATAACTAATATATATATAGAGAGAGAGAGGCTGCTAAGCCGTGGCTAAGTCGGCTGCCATGTGGCGCTATCTCACGCGCCCACAGCTGGATCCGACGGTTGTGAGCAATCAGAGCTTCGCTCGGCTCCGAGCTTGGCTCGGACTAGGATTAGGTGGGCGGCTCGGACACCCAGCCATCCCGCACCCGCGCTGACGGGTGGGCCCGCACCCCGCACGCCAGCGGCTGACGTGTGGGCCCCCGCTCGGCTGACTGGATATTTGTTTTGGAAAATAGGTTTTTTTAATTACAGAAAAATAAATAAAAATAAGGAAAAATCCTAAAAATTCTAAATAAATCCCAGAAAATTCCTAAAAATTCCTAGAAAAATATAAAAAATATTTTAAGGGTTCTAGAGCCCAAATAAAATATTTGACCTCAAAAATACCCTCGGGCGCTTTCACAGTAAATCCTAGAAGCTTAGAAAATTAATAAAATAATATATAAAATTCTCTAAAAATCTTCATAAAATTCTAAAAATTCTAAAATAGTTAAATAATATACTAGAGACTATCTAGGGGCCCCAGAGACTATATACAACCTAATTTCCTTATATCTAACCTATAGGCTTAGGCAAAAATCTTACGATCCCAAATCAACATCCTAGTAAATAATTGATTTTAACTAAAATAAAATAAAATAAAAAATCTCCAAAATAGAAAATAAATTCTAGGAACCCAAATGCTACACTTTCACCGTAGGAATGCTGAGTCGTTTCATGAGCAACCCAGGCATTGAGAACTGGAAAGCTGTGAAACGGGTTATGAGATATCTCAAAAGGACTTAGACATATGCACTACACTTCAACGGAGAGTCGCCGGTAGTAGAAGTCTTCAGTGATGCTTGCTGGTGCTCAGAGTTGGAGAGCGAGAGGTCCACGGGTGAATTCATTTTCACAATAGGTGGAGCTGCTATATCGTAGAAGTTAAAAAAGCAGACTATGTTTTCGCGGTCATCTATGGAATCTGAGTTTTTTGTACTTGATACCGTAGCAGATGAAGTAGAGTTGCTTCGGGAGCTCATGTATGATCTTCTAGTGGTTGGGGCACAGATACCGGCAATTTTGATATACTGCGACAACCAGGCGACTGCGGCGGTGGCATCAAATGATCTCTTCTACAGGAAAAAGAGAACTGTACGGTTAAAGCACAGGGCAGTGAACGATCTCAACAAGAGAGGTGTTATTACAGTGATTAATGTTCGGAGTCAGGAGAACCTGGCGTATCCGTTCACCAAGGACCTCAAGCGCCAGCTGGTCGATGAAACAGCTTGTAAAATGGACTTGAAGGCATTCTGATATTGTGTTATTACATTCCTACCATAAAGTTTTATGCTATTAGTTTAAAGAGAAATCTACTAGGCTTCTAGTTTTTGGTTCAAGGGAGGACTATTAACCAGAAGAATATCATAAACGATGGGTACTTGTCCTCTGTGACATGGAGAGGTTACGGACCTACAACCACTATTGTCTACTATTGTTTTTTGCGAAAAACGGATCCTGTGGGAAGGTTGGCTTAAATGCCCTAATGAGTTCTCAGCCAGAGTGAATGCCTGGAAGTATTTTACAGGAAGTACGGTAGCACAGCACTATAAGGAATGTAACTCCATACTATAGTGGGGTGACTCCACCATGAGGTTCCCGGTTAGGAGTAATGCCTCGACTTTGTGAGCCAAGTTACAGCGGCGTAGCACCGCAAATAGGCAGGTAGCCTAATGTTGTATGATAATCGTAATAAAGAGAGATAGACAGCACTACAAAGAGGACGATGTCTTCATGATACAGTGGCATGACACCAAGAAGAGGTAATAGGTAGGGTAAAGCCTCGGCTTCGCGAGCCATGTCATAGTGGCGTAACACCACACGGAAGCGCAAGGCTTCATGCTGGGTAGTTTGGAACTACAAAGAGGCTTGTGACCTCATGCTACAGTAGTATGAAACTACGATGAGGTACCCAGGTGGGGTAAAGCCTCGATTTTAAGCCATGTCATAGCGGCATATCACAGCAAAGAAGCGCAATGCTTCATGCCATGACTCTTTATAAAGAACTCACCTATAGTGTATGGACAGAGATATCAGGCCATCTCTTGATGGTAAACTTGTAGACGCCCAAAAATTATACACTGAAACTAGGCTGGCACAAGGCCTTTAATGTGCAGCCAGAAGCACAGTTGATGTCATTATGTGAGTAGGAAGAATTGCAGTTATGGTACAGAATTCAAGGCTTAGTCCATTCTTGTATCATACTGTTATTTAACCTATGAGGAAAGATTCAAGTCGTAGCGACATCTCTTCTAATGCATGATGGGCAGTTACTGTGGGGAACGCTCAACCCATATATTGAGATATGTGGAGGATTGTTGGTGTTTTTGCTTTTGTACTAGGAAAGATAGTACCACATCGGCTACACCAAATGGTGCGTATCTTAATATAATGCATTGCTTGTATTGAGGTGTGCACATGAGGTGTAGTGGGGCACAAGTGTGTTCCATGTGGGAGTATTTTCCTAGAAGAAAAAAATGATTAATTCCAACAAAAATGTAAATTAATTTTTTTTGTGCGAACTTGGACTCGGACACGGACTCCAGGATGTCTCGTGCATACACGAGAGTGTTCGGGGGGTAGGCGTGGACTGTCACACTTCTATGCTGATTGTGGGATGATCTAAAATATCAAATTCTATTTTTGAGTATTGGTATTTTAGTCCCACATCGGATAGGAGAAGAGGTGAAGTCTCACTCCACTCTATAAATAGAGTCCCTTGGCCTTCTTTGAAAGATGCACCAAGAAGAGAGTTAATGAAGTCCGTAAAGTCCAGAAAGCCCGTTCAAGTCTCAAATATTGACTTACGAGCGTTCCAGAAGTTTTTCGTGAACTTGCTGTTTCCTGGAAGCATATCGTGGTGGGGCGAATCTTGCTTTGAGCAACAGTGATCTTAATCACCCCAGCAAGAACGTTTTCTCTTCTTCTTTCTTCTCCTTTATCTGAGTTGTAACTCAGTTCTATCCGTCAGCAACTGCGATTGCGAGGAAGAACGTGAGATTTATTTTATGATTATTGTTGCTTTTGTAATCAGATTCATATTATAGTGTTCCTCGTGGATCTCGAGAATAATCAGAAGGTGAACTGTCACGACCCGCTCCCGAATAACCGAATACGAGTCGGACACGCCCACCCTTTGTCATTAGACACAACAAAGTAAGCTATACCAATCTAGGGAAACTAACCAGATATTAAGACAATTATGAAACACAACATCTATAAATGTATCCCGGAGTAAAGTACAATATCAGAATTTATTACATTCCAGAATGATAGAAGTCTACTAGTCTCAATACATGGAAATAATAGGGAAACTAAGGAAATCTTTAGGCTTCTGCAGCCTCTAAGTCATGAGCAGCACCAGCTAGCTTTCCTTCATCAATAGGCTCCTCGCCATAGAATGTATCGCACAAGGCCTCCAACTCACCTGCAACTTATCCAGTCAGGAGCGGAGCTAGTATATCCAAAGAAATAAACATGTACATCATGGTATGAATCAAGAAAATAGGAATAAATGTAAAGTACAGGAAATGAGAACAAGACATGAAACTGAACAGAAAATACTGACAGTAAAACAGAGAATATGGTAAGAGTCCTGAACATGAAATACAGCCTGAACATGAAGTACAACCTGAATCATGAAATACAACCTGAATATGAAATACAACCATAAATCCTGAAATACAACCTGAATCCTGACATGTGCAATAATAAAATACATCTAGATTGTGATCGGCTTGGGTAGATGCAATGAACCTGAAATGGTACGGCTTTGGCCTCGCGTGCACGGTGCGGGACCCAAGCTATTCACATGAGTAGTAACAGGGTTTGATCACATATCTATAGTATTTCCCCTTCCAGACGTAAATGATACATGGAACATGAAACCAGACAATATCATGATTTATCGCGTCATCAAGGAGATACAAGAATGGATGTGAAGATATGAGAAATGAACAAATCAGAGGAGTAAACTTGCCTGTCTCCGGGTGATCGAGAAAAGGTAGTAGAGCTGGGAATCCTCCTGTTATGATTTACAGTACAAATTTGATTAATAACATCCTACCCTAAACTAGCTTATTCATGAATAAAGGTTTTGAAGTTGAAAATAATACTCTACTAGTATAAAATTATCTTCTAAAGTTCATTTGTTAAAAGAAATATATTAGAGCTTAGGGTTAGATCTAAAACATGAGAAAAATCTTAATCTCTAAATCCTTGACTATACTTCTAGGTTAACAAGAATTTCATAGTACTAGAAATCCTGACAGACACCCAACCTCAGATGATAATTGTTAACTGATACCACAAATCAGTCAAGCCTACATTCCTATAGCATATCATAACAGTGACTATGAGAGCCCATGATCCCAGATGAAGGTCAACCAAGTGTGACTCCTTTGGTTTGTATAAATATAACTCTGAGGCAGTGAACTTATTGATTCCTAACAACTCTTCAGTCCTTCAATTAACAGTTAAATCCTTAGTTTAAATTAAGACTGAAAAACCCAGTCCCAGGTTCACTCCTCACAAATTAATCCAATGTATGTTACTTACAGTTGTGGTTGATTCCCCTAGTTCTACTAATCCAATTCCATTCTCATTCAATATCAGTCTCAATTACTCTCAGTTCAATGTGCAGCTGCACATCAGTCCTATAGATTAAACCCAAATGCTTAAAGTGTATCCTAAATGATCCTGACTTCAGGTAGCATTCAGTCTAATGTAAAATAAATCAATTATAGAGTTGTTACTACAGGTAGTTCACTATGATACTAAACTTCAATTCAATTACCATGACACTGGTAAATTCAATCAGTCACAGTCCAGCATTATGGATATTCAACCATCTGTCTTAAAATCAACTAGCCAATTCTAGTATTCATAAACTAATATGGCTTTCCAGGTTCCAGGAAATCAACTTTATCTAGGAATTTCCTGTCCCAGTCCCTAACAGTCCTAAACATGACTTCCAGTCTTCACTGTGATTAATCCAGAAACGAGGGGAATGGAGATTAAAATCAGTTAGAGGAAGGTTCAGTCCTTAAACAATCCTACCTATATTTCTACTGTTAAATAGTCTAGCAATTGAAACTCCAACACTAAACCTATATCCATCTGTAGAACAAACCAAAAAAATATATATAGATATTATACTCAACATTGACTTAGGAATTTGATACCATTTCTATTGCTTCTCCTGCACAGAGTACCAACTCTTCTATGATTCTAGTGATCTCAAGGAGATACCAGCCCCCAGTAGGATTCTCATCCTAGTTCAGTACATCATTTGGAAGGTTCCCAACTCGAATTATTTGCCAGGCCCTTAAAGAATACTGATGTTATTTGTAAAACATAACATCCAAAGCTTAAACCCCCCTTGTCAACCCTTATACTAAAACTATCAAATTATTTGTTAAAACATCATTCTCCCTAAATATTCCTAGCAGCAGTAACCAGAATTTGGAAACACAAGACTAAAACCTGATATAGGTTGCACAAATCATTCAGTAAAAATAGGGCACTTGGAACAACCATCCCAAAGTCTAGACTGGTTCTAACAGTCTCTGTGATCCTAATTTCTTCCTGAGTTTACTCATTTACACAAAATTGGTAAAACCTATTTCATGGTTCAACTTGCTATCATAGAATCAAGGAACAAAACGTACTATAATAATCTGGTTGATAATACCATCATGAGTCTCACATCATTCAGTTCAACCACTCAGATCTGAGAACGAGTACTAATTTTAAAGATTTAAATTAAACTTTATTCCATCTCCAATATGATCCAGTCCACAAACAGATTGGAGATCTATAGAGATCTGAACTTCTACTCATAGAAATTGATTTGAAAACACCCCCATAGTAAAATGACAATTTCTTAATAGTTAGGTTTTACCTGATCGAGATGGTCAAGAGCAACTTGGCTGATGGTTCACTAGATCCAGATGATCAATCTTCGAAGACTCTAATCGAAACAACAAGAAGAACTGGTATCACAACTAACTCTTACATCTAGAGTAAACCAAAATCTACAATACAGGGGTTGGATACTCACTGTGGTGTCCAACTAGAGATCCCCAAGCATTCTAGGTCAGAAGAAATTCAAGGAGCTTTGATTTAAAGAGGGATTAAAATCCGACATAACCATATTTGTTCGATCAATCACCAAAACAAAAGAAATCAGAGTTGTTCTTATGATAGACAATCTTACCTCTTAATCCAATGAAGATTATTCCAGAAAGAGATCAGGACACGAGATGACTAGATCAGGACACGAGAAGTTTCTGAAAGAGGATTTGAAATGTTCAAAATCAAATAGATTAGTCCACTGAATTAGAAAGAGCAAGGAGAAAATGGAAGATTTAATACCAGCACTTGGAAACTGTTGAGACTCCTCCAATGCCATGGCTGCACTTCTAGGTTTGGATTAGGAAAGAAGAAAGGGTCCTCTCCAGAATTTCTTGCAGTGTGAAGAAAGAAAAGAGATCTGTGGGTTCTTAAATAGGCAGTGGTGGAAAGAAATTGGAGGGAAGGAAATAGAATTGCTGGCACATGGCCTGTTGTCAGTCGGTTAGAGCACATGGCCGGCTAGGCCATGGCCGTTAGAAAGATTTGAAATTTTAGAAGTTGTTGAGAAGTACAGTGATAATGAGAAGAATTCCCTTCTCCAATTGATAGGCAATTAGTTGGGCTTCCTATGATGGGCCCAAATCCAAAGGATAGGTAAAAATGAATTAAACCCAAGCAACTTAAATGATAACTAAGCTATATATAACTGCACCTATATTAAAATATAATAATATACCCCAAATCATTATTTAATATAAAAAAATTTAAATTTTCAATATTTTTAGAAAGGTGGAGTTACAAATCTCTCCCCTTGAAAAATTTTGCCCTCGAAATTCAGATATAGTTCAAAATTGATTCACGAAACACCCCGAATTTTTTATTGAAATCTGGAAATTCAAAATACAAAATACAAAATACAATCAGGTAAACAATCTCGGGTAGCGCTCTCGCATCTTATCCTCATGCTCCCATGTGGACTCTCCCGGAGAGTGGTGTCTCCATATGACACGGACAAGAGGAATGGTCTGGTTCCGCAGACGCTTCTTCCTCCGTCCAGGATCTCCACTGGCTGCTCCTCGTAGGTCAAGCTCGGACCCACCTCTAACTCTGAGTAGTCCACTACATGGCTCGGGTCTGGAATATAGCGTCGAAGCTGAGATACGTGGAAAACGTCGTGTATCCCCTCCAAGCTGGCTGGAAGTGCTAGTCGATACGCCAACTCGCCAATCCGTGCCGTCACGTCGAAAGGCCCGATATACCTCGGACTGAGCTTTCCGTCTCTGTCGAACCGAATGACGCCTCTGGTCGGTGAGATCTTCAGGAACACTCTATCTCCAACTGCGAACTCCAGTGGCCATCTGCTGCTGTCCGCCTGTCATGACCCGTACCCTAGAGTAAGGGCAAAGAGACGTGGGTACAGCCTATGCCGTATTGTCGGCGGTAGAACGCAGTCCTAGGGCAACATACATCTAGCAATTTATCTCTAAACAGTTTATACTCCCCGAATGGGGGTGACATAGCAGTAATAAACTCAATCACAACAAAGAATGAGATAGCACGATATGAAATAGAACTCAAGGAAACAAATAGATGATAACGTAGTCTAAGATAATCCTAGCAAATATCCAGAAGTACATGGTCTCAGATACAGAAATGAAAGAATATATACAACTCAGAACTCAGAATAAAGTCTAGCTAAACATGTCTCAAGACTACATAAAATAAGATAAGCCTAACTAAACTAGTCTAGGCAATGGGGTGATATCCTCAGCTAGAGCTGGGTCCTCCTGAAGGTCCAGCTCGCAAGTGTCATCTAAGGCTGCCCCGTAGAAAGTATCCAGACAGGCCTCCTCCTCGTCCTCTGTAATATTTTAACAGGTCCAGTCAGGACAGGAGCGAGTACAGTACATCTCAACTGTTCATAGCAGGTTAGAAAATATAATCATGCAGTAAAGTAAGATACAGGTGCTGCAGAATACAGTATGTAAACAGAGAGAGAGAACTGTAATAGAAATATCTACTATAAGTAAGGAACTAACAGTGGCTAGTGAGTCAGAGTACATGATAGCACATGTAAACAGAATAGATTTGTACATGATCTACACTAAGGAGTTTCACATGATCTACACTACTATGGAATTGTTCACATGACTACTAGCACTCCCCCGTTTTTCCCAATCAATACACAAGGATCTAAGCAGGTTATGTTATTATACATGATATCACATGGGGGCCTATGAAAGGGTGCACATGATAGTATACATGAGGGCTCTGTGAACATGAGAGTACATGATTCACAAGAGTGTACATGTATGGTGAAAGCACAGGATTACATGATGAAAGTGAAACGCACATGACACAATATACCCGATGCTCCCGAGGGGGATAACATCGCATGAAGAGGTCCATATAGTACCAATCCGTGATAATGTCGTGACAGCACAAGTAAAGTAATTTAATACAGGAAATAATTCTAAGCAGGATATGAAATGATCAGAGAATCTACTCGCCTGGTATCTGAGTGTCCAATATGAAGGTACTGTCCGAGGAGTGGTGTCTGGCTCCTAATCAGAACAGCACAAGTCACAACAAGTCCAAAATGGTATAATGAAGTCCTACTATGCATTCTACATGATTCTAAGTCAATCTAGGCCAAAGTCAACTCTTGGTCAACTCTGGTCAACCCTAGAAGTCAAACTAGGTCAACCAAGTCTAAAATAGATCAAACTAGTCTATACTAGTCTAACAAGGCTATACTAGGCCTAATAAAGCTGTATAAGCCCTATCTAGGCTCACCAAGCTATACCACATTACCTAGGCCTATATTACCTATATATAGTAAATACACAAGTTATATATATATGTGGCATATATATATACTTGTATAATCCATACATCCTATGTAGGTATCAATACTAGATACCCAAATTACACAACTACCAAATACATATATATATACATTACTTCTATATATATATTACCGATTAACAATTAATCATATAGAGAAATAGGATACAAATAGAGAGGGAAAAGTTACATTACATATATGCTTTACATTAGATAGGCATATAGATAGGGCGTGTAACTGTGTGTGTGTGTGAAGAGACATACATGAGTGGCTTTGTTTGTGTGTGTTAGTGAGTGAGTGAGCAATACAAGAGAGGGCTGTGTGAGTGTGTGTGTTCACTGGCTGAACAGGAAAAAGGAAAGGGCAAAATCAGTGAGTGTGTATTAGAGTGTGAGGGTGATGTGAGTGAAACATGTGTGTGGCTTTGTGTGGGTGACTGTGAGTGAGTAATCTGAAATATAGTGGCAGTGTATAGTGTGATAGAGAGTTCAAGTCAATAGGAAAAACACAATATCAGTTAACACATTGAAACATCAAACTCTTTGTTGAAATCTCAGTTCAGTCATACTACAAATTCCAGGTTTCATATCACTTTAGGAATCACCCATAGCTTCAAATAAAACCCAAGGAAAATAGTTTACTCAGTCTACAACAAACCAACCCATTCCCAAGTTTTTTTTGAAGAACAATATTGTACATCAAAAACAGTTGACAGTTTACAATTCGATTCAACCCAAAGTTCATAAATAAACACAAAGGAAAAATAGTTCAAAACAGTCTCATTTAATCTCAGGTTTGACTAAACCTTCACTCAACCTTGAACTCAGGAATAGGAGTTCAGTCCATCAACACTAAACTCAGTTCACAATCAAAATTTGAAAATAAACATAAAGGAAACATGGCTATAAACATGGAGGAAATTAACAGGGATTTGATCATCAATTTAACAGGGAATATGGTTAGGAATTAAACTGGAAAACCAGGTTATAGAGTGTACAGGGATTTGGAAATCCAACTCATGTGTCGAAGTCCATTTGATGCACATAAAACACATTCCAACATGTAAGACTAATCTACCATGAAGTAATACACATGTTCAGGATTTAAATGGAAATATAAACTCTAATTGACAGGAATAAACAGGGAAGAATCGTATGTGCATAACTGATACACTAGGCGTATCAGAAAAACACAGAAAACCCAATTCGAAACCAGTTTTTCCACATTAACCTAAATTACATGTAAACCTAATGTAATCAGAGTTTAACAATACATTTCGGATCTATCTAATCAATTAAGACATAATTTAAAAGCATTAAAACAAATTAACACAGGAACACATATTAAGAATACTGATACACACAGTGCACGACACGTGCATGGGCAAATGCATGTCTGATACGACACGAGAGCTCATAACACTTCACGAACCTCGTGTCAGTCACGGACACGACACGCGTGTCAATTTTTGTGTGTCGAAGTGGTGTGTACACTGCACACCAAGCCCCAAACAGCAGGGGATCGAACCACAGTGCGCGCGCGTGTGCACCCGTGTGTGCACGCGTCGATTCCGACACGACATGACACAGAGATCCACTCAGATGAACAGAAATGCATAAGAAATAGTAACCTAAATTTCTATTTAAAAACATCCTAGAAATTAGGTCGAAAAGTTCACTGAGGCATTTCGACAAACAGTTTGGGGACAGGTCTGATACGTGTCCAAACGGACACGAAACTATTGAAACCCGACACGAACCTAATGCAGACACTTAGGGGACTCCTAGGGCTTCCTAAATATGAAAAGAAATTGAAATTTCATGAAGAAATGGAGGAGTTACCTATACTTGAACTTTCAAGAAAAACCCCTTTTTAATAGCTCTTCTATTGATGTCCCAATCCACTCAAATCACAACAAACTGAGATGAAACTTCAAAATCAGCAAGAATAGGTATATTAGAACCTAATGGAAGAGATTTGAATGAAAAAGGAAATGGAATGGGAATCTAGGGATTAAAAGAAGTAGGAACAAACCTTTCCTTAAACTTTGAGCTTTCCTAAGAAAGAGGCAACCCTAAAATTAGGAGAGTACTTATAGGGTGATGTTCCCAATGTAGATAGGGTGGCCGGCCACAATATCTAGGGATTAGGGTTTTGGAATTTGTCTTGGGCTTTGGGCCAACCTACAAGGCTATGGCTTGAATGATTTATCAAAGGCTCTAAATCATAAGCCATGACTTATGACTTTCTAATTCCTATTGCTAATTAGAGTCTAATGACCAAACCAAGGATTAGTCTAGGTTAGACTAGAGTCATATAACCTAACCAAGTCCATACTAACTAGGGTTAGCTTCTAGGTTGGTCTACAAGGGTCAATACTAGTCAAAGTCAACCTAGTCCAAACAATTCCAAAATAATTCCTAAAAATTCCCATAAATTCAAATAAATTCTAATAAATTTAAATTACCCCAAAAATGTCAAAAATACCCTCAAACTAGAAATGTGGTAGTGACAAATCTACCCTCTTTAAAAGAATTTTGTCCTCGAAATTGAAAGGCAAAATACAACTGATGAGAAGGATAGAAAGCATACCACACGGTCCAAAAAGATAAGGGTAGCGCTCGCGCATCTCATCCTCCCTCTCCCAGGTAGACTCTCCTGGAGAATGATGCCTCCATGCGACGCGTACCAAGGATATCACCTGGTTCCTCAGAACCTTCTCCCCTCGATCCAGAATCTCCACTGGCTGCTCTGGATAGCTGAGAGAAGGCTCAACCTCTATCTCTGAATGATCGAGCACATGGCTAGGGTCAGCCATGTACCGTCTTAACTGTTATACATAGAATATGTTGTGGACCCCCACTAGCACAGGCAGCAAGTCTAGCCTGTATGCAACGTCACCGACTCTCCCGCTGATAACGAAAGGGCCGATGAAGCACGGGCTAAGCTTTCCGCCTCCATCAAAACGTATTGTACCATGAGTCGGAGATATCCTCAAGAAAACCTGGTCTCCGACCTAATCACAAGCAAGGTCTTAATTAATTTTAATAAAAAAATATGATCAAAAATCACAAACAAACAAACCTAAATCTAATCCTACTCTAATCTGTACCTCAAACTCCAACGGCCTCTGGTGGCTATCGACCCAGTGTCGATGTCTGTCCTGCGCCACGCGAAGTCTGTCTCTGATGAGTTTCACCTTCTCGGCTGCATCAACAACCATCTCTGGCCCCAGTAAAGCTCGCTCACCAACATCATCCCAAGATAAGGGTGTACGACACCTACGCCCGTACAGAGCCTCGAAAGGTGACATCTCAATGCTGGCCTAGAAACTATTATTGTAAGCAAACTCTACCAAATGAAGATGATCCTCCCAGGAACCTCCAAAGTCCAGGACGCACGTCCGCAGCATATCCTCAAGTGTCTGAATAGTCCGCTCTGACTGTCCATCCGTCTGGGAGTGTTATGCAGTACTAAACATGAGCTGAGTGCCCAAGCTGGTCTGCAGACTCCTCAAAAAATGGAAAGTAAAATGGCTATCCCGATCTGAGACGATGCTGACTAGAACTCCGTGAATCTTGACTATCTGCCGCATTTACATCTCCGCCAGCCTCTCTGTAGACGTACCCACCTTGAATGGCAAGAAGTGGGCCGATTTGGTCAACCTATCAACGATGATCCAAATCGCATCTTTTTCTCCTGGTATGCACGGCAATCCTGATACGAAGTCTATAGTGATATGCTCCCATTTCTACTCGGGAATGGGCAGCGGCTGCAACAATCCACCGGGCCTTTGCCTCTCTGCATTGACCTGCTGACAGACCAAGCACCTAGCCACGAAGCGAGCCACCTCCCGCTTCATCCCTGACCACCAAACATGCTCCCTCAGATCTCGGTACATCTTGTTGGCACCCGGGTGTATAGAGTACTGAGATCTATGGGCCTCCTGCATAACCTGCTCCCTGAGATATCCGCTGGGCACACATAATCTGGAACCATGCCTCAAGGCACCATCCTCTGCAAGAGAAAACTCACCCTCCAGCAATCCTGCTTGAACCTGCTCTCGGAGACACCGCAGAGCAACGTCCTCAAACTGTGCCGACTTGATCCTCTCCACCAAGTCTGACTGAATCTGCATCCCCCATAACTGTATCTGTACCCCGGGCACGATCTTCTCAATCCCAAGGCTCTCCAAATCGGCAAGCAAATGCCGATCCATGGTCAAACACATGGCTGTCGGGTACCTACTCAAGGCATCGGCAACCACGTTGACCTTCCCCAGGTGATACTGAAGTAGGATGTCAAAATCTTTCATCAACTCTTGCCATCTGCGCTGTCTCATGTTCAACTCCTTCTGAGTGAACACATACTTTAAGCTCTTATGATCTGTGAAGATCTCCACCCTCTCACCATACAGATAATACTTCCACAACTTCAGAACAAATATCACTGCTGCCAGCTCCAGGTCATGGGTAGGGTAGTTCTTCTCATGGGGACGCAATTACCTGTAAGCATAGGCAATCACCTTTCTATGCTGCTGTAAGACGCAACCCAGCCCCTTCCATGAAGCATCACTATAAATAGGGAAACCACCTGATCCTGAAGGCAATGTCAGAATCAGAGCTGTCGTAAGCCGCTTCTTCAACTCATCAAAAGCTGCCTGACACTCCTCTGACCATACGAACTCAGCATCCTTCCGGGTCAACCGATTCAACGGCTCTGCAACCCGGGGGAAATCCTGCACAAATCTCCGATAATATCCTGCTAGTCCCAGGAAACTCCTGATCTCTGCAACTGAAGTCGGCGCTGCCTATGCCTCTACTGCTATAATCTTCTTGGGGTCAACTGAGATACCATCTCCAGTCACTACATGCCCCAAGAAGTCTACCCGGTCCAAGAAGAACTCACACTTGGAGAGCTTCCCGTAAAGCTGCTCCTTTCTGAGAGTCTCCAGCACGATCCTCAAATGCTCCTCGTGCTCCTCCTCAGTCTTAAAATATACCAAGATGTCGTCAATGAACACTACCACAAACTAATCCAGATACTGGTGGAACACCTTGTTCATAAGGTTCATAAACACTGCTGGTGCATTGGTTAGCCCAAACGGCATAACCAAAAACTCAAACTGCCTGTACCGCGTCCTGAAGGCGGTCTTGGGAATATCCTCCCTCTTCACCTTCACCTGGTGGTATCCTGACCTCAGATCAATCTTGGAAAATACCCGAGCTCCGCTCAACTGGTCAAATAGATCGTCGATCCGCGGCAGTGGGTATTTGTTCTTGATCGTGAGGTTGTTGAGTGCCCTATAGTCAATACACATGCGTACTGACCCATCCTTCTTCGGCACGAACAACACTGGTGCACCCCATGGCGACGAACTCGAGCGGATGAAGCCCTTGTCCTGTAGCTCATCCACCTGCTTCTTCAGCTCCACCAGCTCGCTTTTGTTCACCCGATAGACATGCTGAGAGATGGGTTCTGCTCCTGGAACCAAGTCTATCGAGAACTCTATGTCTCTGTCTGGTGGCAATTCTGGCAACTCCTCTGGGAAAACATCCATATAATCTGCTATCAAGGGGTGTGGAATCGTCTGCTCCTCGACCGAGACTCCACAGAAGACTCCACTGCCCTGCTCTGCCTGACGTCTGGAGTACTCGAACTCTGGCTCCCCCGGCACTCTGAAAAGAACTCTACCCCCTCTGCAATCAATGTTGGCATGGTGCCTGCTCAACCAATCCATGCCTAGTACTATATCGTAGTTCGGCAATGGCATTACGAGCAGGCTCACCTCCAACTCACGGCCTCCCAAAACTACTCTCCGACCCTTACAAACATCACTCACAAGGATAATGCCACCCCCGGTCATGATCTTGTAAGTCCTAGGCAACGATTCAGCTATGATACCGTGTCTAATCGCAAAAGATACTGATATGAAGCTATGCGAAGCACCGGAATCGAATAATGCAAAAGCTGGACTGGAGTCGAGAAGAATCGAACCTACAATCAGCTCTCCGATGGCCTCCATATCCTCTGCTGCCATGGCGAACCCTCGCCCCTGCTGGCCTCTCCTGGCCTGCTGCTGGTGCTGGACGAACCTCTGCTGCTGCGTCTGCAGGGCTGGTCCCCTCTGCTGGCCTGGCTCCTCCTCCTTGGGCTGCTCGTCCCCCAGACCTAGCACAATCCCTCAGCTGGTGATCTGCCGCTCCGCAAAGAAGGCACTTCCCGAGCCTCTTCCTACACTCGTTCCATCCATGCCCTGGCTTCTTGCAGAAGGTACAATTGACTGTCTGCTGCCTGGGTGCCTGATGCTGAAACTGCTGCTGGTGAACTGGCCTCTGCTGGATCGGCTGCGGCTGGAACTGCCTCTGTTGCTGATACTGAAAGAGGGGCCTCTTGGCCTGGCCCCCGTTGCTGCTGCCTCCAACTGGGTCTCGCCCCCTCTTGAGCCTAAGCTCAAGGTCATCCTCTGCTAGCAAGGCTCCCGTCAAGATCTCCTCGAACGTAGCATACCGGTTGCCCTTGGTCAAGGACTTGACCTCCTTGACTAGACCCTTCCGAAACCTCTGGGCCTTCACCGTCTCACTCAAGCCCTCCACAAACCTGCCGAGGCGGCCAAACTCCCCGGCGTACTCCTCCACTGAAAGACTCCCCTAGACTAGGCTCTCGAACTGCGACTCCAAGGATCTGAGTGCTGAATCTGGAAAGAACTTCTTCTTGAAGAAGCCCTTGAACTGCTCCCAAGTCTGCCCAGGTACCCCCACCCTGGGGTCTGACTGATACCAGGTGCGAGCAAGATCTCGCATCCGGCTAGCTGCGGCCTCGATCTGAAGATCTGCTGGTATCCTGGCCAAGCGGAAGATCTCCTCTATATGCTCGATCCACTCATCGGCATATAGGATCCCCTCTGTCCCCAGAAAGTCTCTGGGACTCATCTTCTGAAACTGCTCGATCCCCGGTATCCTCGGCTGCTGCACCACCGGTCGAGCTGCAACCGTCGTAAGGGCCAGCTCCATGCCTCTGTCCTGTCGAGCCTGCTGCCGGTCCATGAACTGCTAGAAGTACGCAAACATCTGTACTGCGTCCACTTGTCCTGTAGGTGGCGGCTGCTGGAAAGGATCCTCTGGAATGACCGGGTCCTGCCTCCGAGCCGGTGGAAGCATACCCCCTGCTGCTGCTGCCGAGGTCTCAATACGAGCAAAGGTAGCAGGAGCTGCAGACCCCTGGCCTCGCTGTACTATCTGGGAGGTAGCAGTCCCCCCCGTAGCATCCCTATGAATGGTACGCTGCGATCTAGTCTCTACCATCCTGAAGATAGACAAACAAGAGTATCAATTTCTGAGAAAGAAGCAAAATAACAAAGGCGGACAGTTAAAATTCAAAGGATCAACTGACAATAAGGATTTAGATGGCAATAAAAGAATTTATCCTAAAGTCATTGAGTACCTTAAAATTAATGTCCTATATCCTACTGCCGGCTGTAGTGATACTCTAATTTGAATACCACTACACTTCTAGTCTAGACTTGCATGGGCCACCACTAAAAACGTGTCACAACCCGCATCCTAGAGTAAGGGTACGAGATGTGGATACGTCCAGCCTACGCCGCAGTATCGATGGTAGAACGCTGTCCTAGGTCAACATACATCTAGCAATATATCTCTAAACAGTTTATACTTCCCAAATGGGGGTGACATAGCAGTAATAAACTCAATCACAACTAAGGAAGAGATAGCACGATATGAAATAGAACTCAAGGAAACAAATAGATGATAAAGTAGTCTAAGATAATCCCAGTAAATATCCAGAAGTACATGGTCTCAGATACAGAAATGAAAGAATATATACAACTCAGAACTCAGAATAAAGTCTAGCTAAACATGTCTCAAGACTACATAAAATAAGATAAGCCTAATTAAACTAGTCTAGGCAATGGGGGTGATATCATCAGCTAGAGCTGGGTCCTCCTGAGGGTCCAACTCGCAAGTGTCATATAAGGCTGCCCCGTAGAAAGTATCCAGACAGGTCTCCTCCTCGTCCTCTGTAATATTTCAACAGGTCCAGTCAGGACAGGAGCGAGTACAGTACATCTCAATAGTTCATAGCAGGTTAGAAAATATAATTATGCAGTAAAATAAGATACAGGTGCTGAAGAATACAGTATGTAAACAGAGAGAGAGAACTGTAATAGAAATATCTACTATAAGTAAGGAACTAACAGTGGCTAGTGAGTTAGAGTACATGATAGCATATGTGAACAGAACAGATTTGTATATGATCTACACTAAGGAGTTTCACATGATCTACACTACTATGGAATTGTTCACATGACTACTAGCACTCCCCTATTTTCCCCAATCAATACACAAGGATCTAAGCAGGTTATGTTATTATACATGATATCACATGGGGGCCTATGAAAGGGTGCACATGATAGTATACATGAGGGCTCTGTGAACATGAGAGTACATGATTCACAAGAGTGTACATGTATGGTGAAAGCACAGGAGTACATGATGAAAGTGAAACACACATGACACAATGTACCCGATGCTCCCGAGGGGGATAATATCACATGAAGAGATCCATATAGTACCAATCCGTGATAATATCGTGACAGCATAAGTAAAGTAATTTAATACATGAAATAATTCTAAGCAGGATATGAAATGATCAGAGAAGGTACTCGCCTGGTATCTGAGTGTCCAATATGAAAGTACTATCCGAGGAGTGGTGTCTGGCTCCTAATCAGAACAACACAAGTCACAACAAGTCCAAAATGGTATAATGAAGTTCTACTATGCATTCTACATGATTCTAAGTCAATCTAGGCCAAAGTCAACTCTTGGTCAACTCTGGTCAACCCTAGAAGTCAAACTAGGTCAACCAAGTCTAAAATAGATCAAACTAGTCTATACTAGTATAACAAGGCTATACTAGGCTTAATAAAGCTGTACAAGCCCTATCTAGGCTCACCAAGCTATACCACATTACCTAGGCCTATATTACCTATATATAGTAAATACACAAGTTATATATATATGTGGCATATATATACTTGTATAATCCATACATCCTATGTAGGTATCAATACTAGATACCTAAATTACACAACTACCAAATACATATATATATATATATATATATATATATATATATATATATATATATATATATATATATATATATATATATATTACTTCTATATATATATTACCGATTAGCAATTAATCATATAGAGAAATAGGATACAAATAGAGAGGGAAAAGTTACATTACATATATGCTTTACATTGGATGGGCATATAGATAGGGCATGTGTAACTGTGTGTGTGTGAAGAGACATACATGAGTGGCTTTGTTTGTGTGTGTTAGTGAGTGAGTGAGCAATACAAGAGAATGCTGTGTGAGTGTGTGTGTTCACTGGTTGAACAGGAAAAAAGAAAGGGCAAAATCAGTGAGTGTGTATTAGAGTGTGAGGGTGATGTGAGTGAAACATGTGTATGGCTTTGTGTGGGGGACTGTGAGTGAGTAAACTGAAATATAGTGGCAATGTATAGTGTGATAGAGAGTTCAAGTCAATAGAAAAAACACAATATCAATTAACACATTGAAACATCAAACTCTTTGTTGAAATCTCAGTTCAGTCATACTACAAATTCCAGGTTTCATATCACTTTAGGAATCACCCATAGGTTCAAATAAAACCCAAGGAAAATAGTTTACTCAGTCTACAACAAACCAACCCATTCCCAGGTTTTTTTTGAAGAACAACATTGCACATCAAAAACAGTTGACAGTTTATAATTCGATTCAACCCAAAGTTCATAAATAAACACAAAGGAAAAATAGTTCAAAACAGTCACATTTAATCTCAGGTTTTGACTAAACCTTCACTCAACCTTGAACTCAGGAATAGGAGTTCAGTCCATCAACACTAAACTCAGTTCACAATCAAAATTCGAAAATAAACATGAAGGAAACATGGCTATAAATATGGGGAAATTAACTTGGATTTGAACATCAATTTAACAGGGAATATGGTTAGGAATTAAACTGGAAAACCAGGTTATAGAGTGTACAGGGATTTGAAAATCCAACTCATGTGTCGAAGTCCATTTGATGCACATAAAACATATTCCAACATGTAAGACTAATCTACCATGAAGTAGTACACATGTTCAGGATTTAAATGGCAATAAAAACTCTAATTGACAGGAATTAACAGGGAAGAACAGTGTGTGCATAACTGATACACTAGGCGTATCAGGAAAACACAGAAAACCCAATTCGAAACCAGTTTTTCCATATTAACCTAAATTACATGTAAACCTAATGTAATCAGAGTTTAACAATACATTTAGGATCTATCTAATCAATTAAGACACAATTTAAAAGCATTAAAACAAATTAGCACAGGAACACATATTAAGAATACTGATACACACAGTGCCCGACACGTGCACGGGCAAATGCGTGTCCGATACGACACGAGAGCTCATGACACTTCACGAACCTCGTGTCAGTCACGAACACGACACGCGTGTCAATTTTTTGTGCGTCGAAGTGGTGTGTACACTGCACACCAAGCCCCGAACAGCAGGGGATCGAACCACAGTGCGCGCGCGTGTGCACCCGTGTGTGCACGCGTCGATTCTGACACGACACTACACAGAGAACCACTCAGATGAACAGAAATGCATAAGCAATAGTAAAACCTAAATTTCTATTTAAAAACATCCTGGAAATTAGGTCGAAAAGTTTACTGAGGCATTTCGACAAACAGTTTGGGGACAGGTCTGATACGTGTCCAAACGGACACGAAACTATTGAAACCTGACACGAAACTAATGCAGACACTTGGGGGGCTCCTAGGGCTTCCTAAATATGAAAAGAAATCAAAATTTCATGGAGAAATGGAGGAGTTACCTATACTTGAACTTTCAAGAAAAACCCCTAATAGCTCTTCTCTTGATGTCCCAATCCACTCAAATCACAACAAACTGAGATGAAACGTCAAAATCAGCAAGAATAGGTATAATAGAACCTAATGGAAGAGATTTGAATGAAAAAGTAAATGGAATGGGAATCTAGGGATTAAAAGAAGTAGGGACAAACCTTTCCTTAAACTTTGAGCTTTCCTAAGAAAGAGGCAACCCTAAAATTAGGAGAGTACTTATAGGGTGATGTTCCCAATGTAGATAGGGTGGCCGGCCACAATGTCTAGGGATTAGGGTTTTGGAATTTGTCTTGGGCTTTGGGCCAACCTACAAGGCTATGGCTTGAATGATTTATCAAAGGCTCTAAATCATAAGCTGTTACTTATGACTTTCTAATTCCTATTGCTAATTAGAGTCTAATGACCAAACCAAGAATTAGGCTAGGTTAGACTAGAGTCATATAATCTAACCAAGTCCATACTAACTAGGGTTAGCTTCTAGGTTGGTCTACAAGGGTCAACACTAGTCAAAGTCAACCTAGTCCAAACAATTCCAAAATAATTCCTAAAAATTCCCATAAATTCAAATAAATTCTAATAAATTTAAATTACCCCAAAAATGTCAAAAATACCCTCAAACTAGAAATGTGGTAGTGACACCGTCCAGTGCTTCTGCCGATCCGGTGCAACTCTGAGATGTTCCCTGAGCCTTGAGACCCTGTACACACAAGAGATTTGGGATATCACGCTTTGACAAGGATCGAGGATCAAACAGTCATGAAGTGGAATGAATTTAATTACAACTTAGAGGATGAGTCATGAGGGTACGATCTTTTAGGCATGATAAAAAGTTTAGCGCGATAGGAGAATCACCGTTAGATAGGTATGATCAGATTAAAATTTAGGCAAAACATGATCAAAATATAGATATGATAAAATTTGATGGAATGGAATCCAAGTCTAGGAAGTCAAATGATCTGACAATAAAATACAAGAACAGAATTTGCAATGGTCGATTTTAAAAAAAATTAGATGGCACAACTCAGGAGGTATTAGTATCAAATCAAAGAGAATGTGCAAGGATTTGCGATTTTTTGAAATATCAATAATGATATGAAAAGAAATATAGTCACCAGGGTGTCCGAAAACATATAGCCATTTGAAATCACAGTATTTAGAATCCTGCCTTGCCAGTGTACATCTGGCTGCAGCAATATTCAGTTCCATGACTCAAACAACGATATGTCACCGAATACTCTATCAACTTTATCAATCCAAACAAGTGTTACGAAACAACTCAAGAGATCAAAAATGAAAGTTTTTGGACAAAGTCTCGATAATACTCGAAAACCGATAAATACTTGAAATTATTTCAACTTAAAGTTCCCGGTTCGCCAGTGCGCTGCTGGCTGCAGTGAACCCGTAGTCTCCATAATCCAGATAATGGTTGCAGTGTGCAACTGCCACGCCCTAGTAGGTCATTGAGTAGTCTCTCGATGTTATCCATAGGAATTTCAAAAAGAACTCAAGCAATTCAAAATGGGTTCTCATAGTCCAAGTCACAAAATAGTATTATCTGCCTATTAGGATTCAAGGATTTATTAGGTACTAAAAAAAACAAAGGGATTTCCTGAAATAGATCTTGAACACGAAACGAAGTTTCGAACAATAACCAGAATCTCAATTGGCCAACAACCTCATATAGGAATCAAATGCTCGAATAGATAACAAAATCTCGGAGGATGAACAGAATGCAAAGTATAGAATAGAAACAAAATCTCGAAGCAAAATCTCATACCAGAAACAGAGTTCAACAAAATCTCAAATAACAATGAAATCTCAACAGAGTTCGAATGGAAAATAAAATCTTTAATAGAATACAAAGTCACAGATGGAAAATAATTCTCGAATAGATGATCTCGAACAAGAAGCAAGACCACAGATAATGAATAGAAAACAGTGTATCAATTAGGGAGTGGAAAACAAGCATGGAATTTATAAATATGAAACAAGCGAAATTTAAATTAGGAAACGAGATCAAACAAGGTCGTGAAAAGAAATAAATTTTTGAATAGGAATAAGTAATAAATAGGAAACAATTTCTTAAAATAGCAACCAAAGTCTTCAAACGAAGTCTTGAATAGGGACTGAATCTTAAGCAAGTGTCAAGATAGGAGTGAAGGTTCAATAATGTTTTGATTGGGATCAAGTTTCAAAATAAAATTTTGGATAGGAATAAAATCTCGACTAGCACATGGTTCAAAATAGGAAACTTTTCAAATAGAAGCAAAATAAAGCCAAGAATATGAAACAGGGTATCGAATAGTGAATTTCAAACAATTATCAAATTGTGGATCTGAAACAAGCTTACCCGAATAGGAAATAATATCTCGAAATAAGTTTCGAAAATCACTCAGGATTTCAAACAAAAAAACAAGAAGTTTCGAGAAATGATTTAGATGCTAAGAGGAATTTAAAGGAAGATTGGGTTACGAATCACAATACATGGTTTCCTCCAACCATGCAAAAGAAGCCTTATGTCTTCAATCTGTCTTCAGTATTCCTCCGGGACTGGAATTACTTCCATCTTCTTCACTGTTCTGACGTAGACTGGTTCTATCACGACCCGCACCCAATGTGAGGGCACGAGAAGTAACAAACGCCCAGCCTACGCCGCAGTGTCGGCGGTAGAACGCTGTCCTGAGTCACCATATCTAACACAATCTAACCAAGCTATGAATAGAGTAAAAATAATACGTAACTCAATCACAATACTAAGATGGAACAGAAGAATAATCTCAAGAAAGTCACTATAAAAGTATAGGTGTAAACCACCAAAAATATCTCAAGTACAACTCATAAAAGTCTCAAAAGAAAATGTAAAATAAAGTGCTAAGTCTCAGCTAGTCTATGGGCAAGTCCTCAGCGACTGTGGGATCCTCCTGTGGGTCTACGTCGCCAGTGTCATTTAAGCCAATGCCATAATAAGTAGGACAGTACTCCTCATCATCACCTGTAAAATTTTCAACATGTCCAGTCAGGACGGAACGAGCACATATCTCTCACAACAGTTCATATCAGGAATGGACATATAAAGCAAGCTATAGAAAACTATACATGAAACGCTGTAAAGAGAAATCAACTGGAGAGAAGATATAACTGAGATATAAATATGATAAATAAGGAATATAACCTTCTACGTGAATCAGAGCATGAATTGGTTATGTAAACAGCTTGGGTTGCACATGGATACAACTATAGAATACACATGGATAATCTACTGGGGATAATGATCACATAACCAACTACACTCTCCCTGCCCCCAACCAATACACAAGGATCAAAGCATGTTATGTTATTGCACATGGATAACAACTACTGCAAACATGGAGCTCATATGGTTATGAGTGTACATGAATAACATATGAGTGCACATGGATAAAAGTGAATACATGGAGTACATGATGAACATGATAAAGTACATAAAATATGACATACTCGATGTATCCGAGGGGATAACATCGCATGAAAAGATCCATAGGGTACCGATCCATGTGAACGTCGTGTCAGCATCAAGTATACTAGTCTATAACAAGAGTACATATCCAAAGAAGCATGAAAAGATCAGAGAATGTACTCGCCTGGCAATCCGAACTGCTGATGATGAAAAGTGACTGGACTGGAGTAATATGATCCTATTTAAAATAACCACATGTCATAATACAGTCTAAAATATCATAAAGAAAGTCTTCCATGCAAATTCTACATGATTTGGAGCAATCTAAGTCAAAGTCAACCTTGGGTCAACTTTGGTCAACCAAACTAGTCAAACTAGGTCAAGGTTGGTCAACTAGTCTATAAGTCCACTTTTTGGTCAATACTAGTCTTAGAGTTGATTTTGGGTGTGTGTTGGTGTTATCTTAGGTCCAAGAAGCCTAATCCTAACATCCAATGTAATTCGTAATACTTAACTCATAATACCCTAATCTAATACCTATACTTTAGACTAGCATATCCAAGACTCTAGTCTTGGTATTTCTTAGGAAAATTTTAGTATAGAAAATAGGGTAAATCTCAGTGCTAGGTCTTCACTACTCAACTCAAGGTACCCTCACATTGGACACATGCACATAGGCATGCCTACTGCTACCTGAATTTCATCCCAAACACATATACATATAAACATCTAAAAAACCAATTTCCTATTTTAACTACAACACTAATCCTAAACTAATCACAATACATGTAAATCTCTACTTTAACTATCAACCAATGTAAACTAACTAACTAAACTAACAATCGACTAACTAATCTTGGCATCTAATTCCTAACTAACCACTAACTGGTCTTGGCATTACCCATTCTCAGCAAATCCTGTAACCAGAACCCAGCATTAAAACAAGCCTAATTCAACAACCAATGTCAGTTATAGGCAAACACTTATCTCTTGGTATCCTATTTAGGTACAACCCAAATACCTATGGCTACCCAAACTTGAACACACCTTTCCCATGATGCTACTAACTTGTATCACATAGGTAGGGTCATGTAGGACCTGTGGGTTGGTTTAATATAGGAATTCAAGTTGGAAACTGAAACTGGACAGAACAAAGTAGACTTAACAGTAAAGGAACCTTGAAACTAGAAAATTCTGAACTTAACTACCCGATTCTTACACAGCCCTATCCTATTAACAAACCAACATGTAATCTTCTAGATGTGGTCACATAGGGTCTGTAGGTTGTTTTTTGTACAGCAATTGCAGAAATCGAAAACTGGACAGGACAACAGTAAAGAAAACTGAGACTGGGATTTGGACTCAACTCAATCTATCCTATGGCTAACCCGATTTTGGATACAGCCTAATCATGATGCATACTAACATGTATCACCTAGAGGGGGTCAAATATGGTCTGCAGGTTTGGGTTTACACATCAATTAACATTCAAAACTGATGAAACCAGTTCCAATTTACCAAACAGAAAAATAAAGAACTCAGGAATAGGAAATCAGATACTCTATGGCTATCCAATAACTGTCATAGCCTTATCTCTTGTAACTAGTAAGTAATCTCCTACATAGGTTTTATAGGACCTGAATGGTTAGGTTTATACAGGATTTATCATTCGAAAATAATCAAAACAAAAGGAAGAGGGAGGACTGAACAGTATACAGTATTGAACTGTACAGAAAACTGAACTTGATGCCCAAACCAAACCCAAATTCGAACATAGTCTAACTCTTGATGCAAACTATTAAGTAATCACTTATATATGTCTAATAGGACTTGCAGGTTGTGTCTAGGTAGGATTTGCACCTCGAATCAGATGGAACAAAATCAGAACTTAATAGTGAAAACTAGAAAAACTGGAAGAACCCGATACATCAAAACCAAAACCTATCTATAACCTAAATCATCGAAAAAACCTATTAATACTCGAACCCAAGGGTTGGTAACGTCTCCTGGGTCTAAACATAAGGTGTAGGTGCAATCGTGTCTAATAAAATAGGACACGAAGTGTCCTGGATACTAAAGAACCAAAACTGAACTAGTTCTCGTGCACGCGTGTCACACGACCTAGCGACACAGCGCATGGTAGGACACGTGGTTGCTCGTACACGTAGCCCAACTATAGGGCTACACATCCATGTGCCTGCACAGGATCCTTGCCACGTGTCCGAGTCGCACGAAGTGCGTATCGGACGCGTGTTCTCACGCGCGCGCGACAGGCCGCGATCGATGCCATCTCAATTTCTTCGTCGATACTCCACGAAATCCTATGAGATTTTACGAGTGTGCTGTCAGTCGTGGAGACTAGCTACTGACCAAAAATCTTGGGTTGAATCGCCGTGTCCAATGAGAATGGACACAGCAGTAGCAGGACACGCGCGCGGTCCTCGTGCTGCGCGTGCGTGTCCTGTTTCGGACACAAAAACGTGTCGATTCAACCAAGAACCTAGGGTTTAGGAATCCTGACCTATAAGGCTATAAATTAGTGAAATTAGATTACAAAATAAACATGATCGAAATCTAATAGGAATTTCATCGAACACTTCTAAACCTAATCCGATACGTGTCCGATACCCTATCAAACGGACACAAAACTTAACCAAACTTCATGGGTGGGTCTAGGGTACCTAGATGCATGCTACCACGAAGAAAAATCAGAAGAAACTATAGAGTTTAGGGGTTTACCTATTGCGAGTTGAAAAATCAACAAACTGACTCCTCGATCGATGAGACGACCAGTTTTTACCGAGCAAACGCCTCCAACTCCTTGCTAACAATGCTCCAGAAAATTATCCTCCTTCCCACGATCACAACGCACTTCATTTGGCGTGAAACGGAGGTCGGATGAAAAAGTTAGGGTTTTGGAGAGCTGGAAACTAGGGTTTTGTAAAGGGGGTGTCTATTCCAATGCAATGCTTATATAGGGGATGGGGGTTTCCTGTTTTGGCCAGCCATAGGAGTCCTAATAGGGTTAAGGTTGGTTCATGGGTCCCACTCCTCTATTTAAGTTGAGTTTAAGCTCAATTAACAAAAGGCTACAAAGGCCAATTAATTAAATAGCCTAAAAATAGCCAAATGGCTTCTAAATTAAGCCAAAGCCTAAAATAAAATCTAATTATCTAGGTACTCATCATAGGTCATGGTTAGTCTCTAATGTGGATTTTCTAAAGTTAAACCAAAGGCTAAATCAATCACAAGTCAATAATATCTAGAAAATCACAAAATGACTAAAATGGCTAAAATGACTAAAATACCCTTATTTCAAAAAGTGGATGTTACAAGTCTACCCTCCTTAAAATAATTTCGTCCTCGAAATTAAGATGATCCAACTCTTTCTAGGTCAATCCCCAATAATCATGGTCTCAAGAAAACTTATCTAAATTATGCAGTTGAAAAGAAATCATACCGGGTTATGGCAGGCAATCAGTCTGGAGTGTCGTCTAGCTACTAAAGTCATACTAGATCAAATGTAGTCATAAGGTATCAAGCATACAAACATTATGGTAGGGTACAGTAATCATCAAGATAGGATAAGGTATGGGTCAAGAACTCACCTCTACTAGGTCTGGTAGCTAGAACTCTCTCTCCTGGAGGTAGGCCTCGTCTAGGGGCAAGTGTAGTAGGACAGTCTCGTATCTTGTGTGCAGCTGACCCACAAAATAGGCACAATACTAGTCTCTTCCTACAGTCCTTCCATTCGTGCCCAAGCTTCTTACAGAAGGCACAGGTAGGCACTCGCTCAGCTGGTCTCTGCTGGACAGGAATCTGAACTGGATAGGCTGGTCTAGGCTGAAAGCCTGGGTACTCCTGAGGCTCTGGGTATAAACTGCTCCTCGCTCTCTTGGGACTAGGCTCCTCCCTCGAATGTATGTAATCCCACAATAGTTGGATACTGAGACTCTGCTCTCTTATAAGATCAGCCTGAAGTCTCTGTACCTCCCGTAAATCCTGAAAAAATCTGTGAATATGAGCTCCAACAGGAATGGCATGGGGTACCGCTCCAGGAGGCAAAGGAAGGCTCTCAGTCTCCGGCTGAACTGCAGTCCTCTCCTGACGGGTAGGAGATGGAAGGAAATTCTCCGGTGAGGCTGCTAACACCTCCTGAGCAATAGAAGGGGAATGTACAATCTCGGTCTCATTCGGAATTGCAGCTGTGCACTGGGGACAAACTCTGGTCATGGGTGCTATTCTGGAAAAGATAAGGATAAATAATAAATTATTGGGCTGTAAGGCAGTATATCATCCTATACAAATACTGGTGATTATAAAAACAACTGAAATTAACCATAAATCATTAATATTCTAAAGATGATAAAAAATCGAAAGTTTAAAGCACGATTGTCAATAACGCTGAAATCCAAGCACACTATATATATATATATATATCTACAGAAATTTTAGTCTCGATATGATCTAAGTTGATCAATTACAGGATGAATCGAGGTTTGGTCAAGATGGAGAACGAGATCGTTTGAAGTTTAGGCACGAGTATCCAAGATTTGAAATCCATGTCACAATTGAATTAATTCAATTGAATAAGGTTCCAAACATTGGACGATAAGGGAATGACCAAGTCGACTGGTCGCGATCATGGGTTTAGAATTCAACACTATTGAAATCCAAAAGGATACCATGAGGATATAGAATTAAGCCACTATCCTCCTTTTGATAAGGAAGCTAAGCGTGATACTCTGGGTTGACCTATTAAGGTACAGTACCTTGCCTTTCTGAAATATGTGAAAGACAAAAGCAAAAGAGTTCAAAGACGATACTATTGAGTACAATACGTGGTTCATAGACGACGAAAATAGTTCAAGGAGAATTGCCAAACTGCCGTGGGCGAGACAGATGCTCTAGAGTCTCATCCACGTAGAGTAATATATGAAAGCGAACCAAATGCACTAGGTTGATCAGACCATCATACACCGGTTCTGATTAGACAATATGTTAGTGGGTCGACTCAATAAAATATGTCATGATCAAGCTCGAAAAGAGATAAGCTTGCAAAACTAAGGCTAAATTAGCAACATAAGGTAGTCAAGTATAAGTAAGGGAGGTAATGATGAAGAAGAAAAATAGTCCAAGATCCTTAACCAAGCTGGTCAAGCAATCAAGATACGGTACAACGTTAAGCATTTAAAGAACAAGAAGAACACCATCACATGTCGGGTCGAAAGAAATGAGTAAGGTTGGATCTCGAATTTAAGTCAGAACATAATTTAGTATCATGGTGAGGGTACAGGAATAAAGAAAATCGAGTTGAAGCATGAAATGAATTTAATTAAGAATCTAGTGAAATAATCTAGGGACACAGTACTAAAGGTGAATACTGTTAAGGAGTGATCAAATACAAATGGTTAGAAGTCACAATAAAATATCTAGATTTGAGGGAAGGTTGAGTAGGTCAAGATTTGAGATACAGTCCCATAGTTTGGCAGACGACTAATCAATACTAGAGTATATACTACTATCATAGTCATGAGTGATATGGCAATTCGTGTCGAACACTTCTATCTCATTAAGGTTTCCTTGGTGGCCTACCATTACATTCCTTTAAAAGAAATTTCCAAAATAACTACCGCAATTTTTATTCACTCTAAGCCATCCAATCTAATCACGACTAACATTTAAATCCTTTTCATAAATCTCATAATAACTTTTATCTCGTTACTACTAACCTTTCCAAATTTAACATTTCAATCCAACTTTAAACTCCAGAGTTAATGAATCATGAATCCATAAAATTCTATATCACTTCATAAATTTTAAAAAAACTCCCAATTTGTCTCAAATAATCCTCAAGATAGACACTCAGCTTATCACGGCAATCTAGTATTTACAGCTCAGTATTTCAACGCACTTATCAACCATAATTTCTCTTTCTAAGTCATTGAAACATATTCACTACTTCGTAAACAAAAATCTAAATAGATTTTTAAATCTTTAATCAATTGACACGATTCCAAATTTGAGAATATACCCTTTTTTTCCAAAATAATCGTTTCCATATCTTCCTAATCTTCTAAACCAAAATTTTTAATATCATTGCTTCCACTTAAATTGAAATCCATAAACATATACATCGCAACTTGTACTAGTCCATTTAATAGTTCAACTGCCACCCCCTCTTTTTTTTGATCATTCAAACCAATCTATATACGTTCAAGGATGTATAATCCTAATCCAATAATTCATGAATCACATCAATTCCTGAAATCGATTTGTATAGATTCTAACTAATGTCCTTCAGTATCAAAATATAATTTATAATCCTCTGGTGATTACTACATAGAATCTTCAAGATAAATTTTCTTGGTAATATCCCAACTTACCAACTACTAATCATAAAATCATCCATTTAGAAAAATGCCCTTATAACTTAATCAAAGTCTCCGTGTATTCCAATTCCTCAATATAATCCTTCTAGCCATGCATTTGACCAATGAGTATATATCAGTGTAGCCATCTTCCTAACCATTATTAAACATAAGAAAGTAAGGGTATTGGTGAAAAGAGTTCAAACAAGATGCAAGAATCGAGGGAGGAAGGTGGACTAAAGTAAGGGAAAAGGAATTTAAATCGAAGCTCAAAATGAGATTCTCAAGGGTCGTCCCAGGAATCTCTCAGGAATTCCTAATAATGATTGAGTCCTTTAACTTATATCTTATATCCTACTGCAGGTTGTAATGATACTCTAGTTCGAGTACCACTACGAATCACACTAGTTGTGATTGAGAGGACCTGCATGGGCCACCACTAAAAACGTGTCACGACCCGCACCCAGTGTGAGGGCACGAGAAGTAACGAACGCCCAGCCTACGCCGCAGTGTCGACGGTAGAACGCTGTCCTGAGTCACCATATCTAACACAATCTAACCAAGCTATGAATAGAGTAAAAATAATACGTAACTCAATCACAATACTAAGATGGAACAGAAGAATAATCTCAAGAAAGTCACTATAAAAGTATAGGTGTAAACCACCAAAAATATCTCAAGTACAACTCATAAAAGTCTCAAAAGAAAATGTAAAATAAAGTGCTAAGTCTCAGCTAGTCTATGGGCAAGTCCTCAGCGACTGTGGGATTCTCCTGTGGGTCCACGTCGCCAGTGTCATTTAAGCCAATGCCATAATAAGTAGGACAGTACTCCTCATCATCACCTATAAAATTTTCAACATGCCCAGTCAGGACGGAACGAGCACATATCTCTCACAACAGTTCATATCAGGAATGGACATATAAAGCATGCTATAGAAAACTATACATGAAACGCTGTAAAGAGAAATCAACTGGAGAGAAGATATAACTGAGATATAAATATGATAAATAAGGAATATAACCTTCTACGTGAATCAGAGCATGAATTGGTTATGTAAACAGCTTGGGTTGCACATGGATACAACTATGGAATACACATGGATAATCTACTGGGGATAATGATCACATAACCAACTACACTCTCCCTGCCCCCAACCAATACACAAGGATCAAAGCATGTTATGTTATTGCACATGGATAACAACTACTGCATACATAGAGCTCATATGGTCATGAGTGTACATGAATAACATATGAGTGCACATGAATAAAAGTGAATACATGGAGTACATGATGAACATGATAAAGTACATAAAACATGACATACTCGATGTATCCGAGGGGATAACATCGCATGAAAAGATCCATAGGGTACCGATCCGTGTGAACGTCGTGTCAGCATCAAGTATACTAGTCTATAACAAGAGTACATATCCAAAGAAGTATGAAAAGCTCAGAGAATGTACTTGCCTGGCAATCCGAACTGCTGATGATGAAAAGTGACTGGACTGGAGTAATATGATCCTATTTAAAACAACCACATGTCATAATACAGTCTAAAATATCATAAAGAAAGTCTTTCATGCAAATTCTACATGATTTGGGGCAATCTAAGTCAAAGTCAACCTTGGGTCAACTTTGGTCAACCAAACTAGTCAAACTAGGTCAAGGTTGGTCAACTAGTCTATAAGTCCACTTTTAGGTCAATACTAGTCTTAGAGTTGATTTTGGGTGTGTGTTGGTGTTATCTTAGGTCCAAGAAGCCTAATCCTAACATCCAATGTAATTCGCAATACTTAACTCATAATACCCTAATCTAATATCTATACTTTAGACTAGCATATCCAAAACTCTAGTCTTGGTATTTCTTAGGAAAATTCTAGTGTAGAAAATAGGGTAAATCTCAGTGCTAGGTCTTCACTACTCAACTCAAGGTACCCTCACATTGGACACATGCACATAGGCATGCCTACTGCTACCTGAATTTCATCCCAAACACATATACATATAAATATTTAAAAAACCAATTTCCTATTTTAACTACAACACTAATCCTAAACTAATCACAATACATGTAAATCTCTACTTTAACTATCAACCAATGTAAACTAACTAACTAAACTAACAATCGACTAACTAATCTTGGTATCTAATTCCTAACTAACCACTAACTGGTCTTGGCATTACCCATTCTCAGCAAATCCTGTAACCTGAACCCAGCATTAAAACAAGCCTAATTCAACAACCAATGTCAGTTATAGGCAAACACTTATCTCTTGGTATCCTATTTAGGTACAACCCAAATACCTATGGCTACCCAAATTTGAACACACCTTTCCCATGATGCTACTAACTTGTATCACATAGGTAGGGTCATGTAGGACCTGTGGGTTGATTTAATACAGGAATTCAAGTTGGAAACTGAAACTGGACAGAACAAAGTAGACTTAACAGTAAAGGAACCTTGAAACTGGAAAATTCTGAACTTAACTACCCGATTCTTACACAGCCCTATCCTATTAACAAACCAATATGTAATCTTCTAGATGTGGTCACATAGGGTCTGTAGGTTGCGTTTTGTACAGCAATTGCAGAAATTGAAAACTGGACAGGACAATAGTAAAGAAAACTGAGACTGGGATTTGGACTCAACTCAATCTATCCTATGGCTAACTCGATTTCGGATACAGCCTAATCATGATGCATACTAACATGTATCACCTAGAGGGGGTCAAATATGGTCTACAGGTTTGGGTTTACACAGCAATTAACATTCAAAACTGATGAAACCAGTTCCAATTTACCAAACAGAAAAATAAAGAACTCAGGAATAGGAAATCAGATACTCTATGGCTATCCAATAACTGTCATAGCCTTATCTCTTGTAACTAGTAAGTAATCTCCTATATAGGTTTTATAGGACCTGAATGGTTGGGTTTATACAGGATTTATTATTCAAAAATAATCAAAATAAAAGGAAGAGGGAGGACTGAACAGTATACAGAATTGAACTGTACAGAAAACTGAACTTGATGCCCAAACCAAACCCAAATTCGAACATAGTCTAACTCTTGATGCAAACTATTAAGTAATCACTTATATATGTCTAATAGGACTTGCAGGTTGTGTCTAGGTAGGATTTGCACCTCGAATCAGATGGAAGAAAATCAGAACTTAATAGTGAAAACTGAAAAAACTGGAAGAACCCGATACATCAAAACCAAAACCTATCTATAAACTAAATCATCGAAAAAACCTATTAATACTCGAACCCAAGGGTTGGTAACGTGTCCTGGGTCTAAACATGAGGTGTAGGTGCAATCGTGTCCAATAAAATAGGACACGAAGTGTCCTGGATACTAAAGAACCAAAACTGAACTAGTTCTCGTGCACGCGTGTCACACGATCTAGGTCTCGACACAGCGCATGGTAGGACACGTGGTTGCTCGTACACGTAGCCCAACTATAGGGCTACACATCCACGTGCATACACAGGATCCTTGCCACGTGTCCGAGTCGCACGAAGTGCGTATCGGACGCGTGTTCTCACGCGCGCGCGACAGGCCGCGATCGATGCCGTCTCGATTTCTTCGTCGATACTCCACAAAATCCCACAAGATTTTATGAGTGTGCTGTCAGTCGTGGAGCCTATCTACTGACCAAAAATCTTGGGTTGAATCGCTGTGTCCAATGAGAATGGACACAGCAGTAGCAGGACACGCGCGCGGTCCTCGTGCTGCGCGTGCGTGTCCTATTTCGGACACGAAAACGTGTCGATTCAACCAAGAACCTAGGGTTTAGGAATCCTGACCTATAGGGCTATAAATTAGTGAAATTAGATTACAAAATAAACATGATCGAAATCTAATAGGAATTACATCGAACACTTCTAAACCTAATCCGATACGTGTCCGTTGCCCTATCAAACGGACACAAAACTTAACCAAACTTCATGGGTGGGTCTAGGGTACCTAGATACATGCTACAATGAAGAAAAATCAGAAGAAACTATAGAGTTTAGGGGTTTACCTATTACGAGTTGAAAAATTAAGAAACTGACTCCTCGATCGATGAGACGACCAGTTTCCACCGAGCAAACGCCTCCAACTCCTTGCTAACAATGCTCCAGAAAATTCTCCTCCTTCCCACGATCACAACGTACTTCGTTTGGGGTGAAACGGAGGTCGGATGAAAAAGTTAGGGTTTTAGAGAGCTGGAAACTAGGGTTTTGTAAAGGGGGTGTCTATTCCAATGCAATGCTTATATAGGGGATGGGGGTTTCCTGTTTTGGCCAGCCATAGGAGTCCTAATAGGGTTAAGGTTGGTTCATGGGTCCCACTCCTCTATTTAAGTTGAGTTTAAGCTCAATTAACAAAAGGCTACAAAGGCCAATTAATTAAATAGCCTAAAAATAGCCAAATGGCTTCTAAATTAAGCCAAAGCCTAAAATAAAATCTAATTACCTAGGTACTCATCATAGGTCATGGTTAGTCTCTAATGTGGATTTTCTAATGTTAAACCAAAGGCTAAATCAATCACAAGTCAATAATATCTAGAAAATCACAAAATGACTAAAATGGCTAAAATGACTAAAATACCCTTATTTCAAAAAGTGGGTGTTACAGGTTCCTGCAGTAGTGCTCCATGTGATGCTGAATCCGAAGAGGTGGGTCCCCTTGCTGTAGTCCTGGTGCTCCTCGTGCTTGTCCTTGGACAATGTGATCAACGATCTCCGGGCAATCCTTGACTTGATGGGCAAGCGATCCGTAGTGCAGGCGTTGCCTTCATCACTGGCGGCACTCTTTATGGTGATATCCTGGCGACGGCAGAAATTGTAGGTGGTCGTCATCTGAATATGAGTATGGGTCTCCCGCTGGGCTTAAGCACAGAGCCTCTGTTAGGAATATACGTCTGCTGGCGTGCTGGCTGTTGAGATCTGCTCTCGATGATGCGACTGGTGGTGTGACCAAAGAAGCGTAGACTAAGTGTTGCGACGCTTTGCGAGTCCAGAATAGTTGTTGTCTTCGTCATAAGTCTTCATGTCGCTCCTGGGCTTTAGCTTTCCATCTTGTTGTATGTGCTACGAGCTGGATCTTCCGGTTGGTGACTTCAATCTTCAGAGGAGTCGGGTTCTCAGGGACTTGAATGATCTTCAGTTGCGACTCCAGGTTCTCGATCTGCTCCTTGATGCAAGATATGTACTCGGTGTCGAAGAAGTCCAAAGGTTTGGGAGTCTGGAAAGCAGGAGTCTTTTCTGGCTCGAGAAGCGTATCCACAAGTCTGGCTTGGAAAATGATGGCTTGCTCTCTCTCTCTCTCTCTGGTTGTCAAGGAACTTTCCAAACATCTCCGTCAACTACGTACTACCCATGGGGATAGTAGGGACGACCTGCGGGGTGGAAGCTCGGAATCCTCAAGTATAGGTAGATCAACCGTTCCGGTGTCGTGTGCTTTTGAACTATCTAAAAAACAGAAAACTGTTAAAATAACCTAGACCTAAATACAACAAGTGTTTATAGAATATCAATATACCTGATATACCTGATATACCCTTATTTCCCGATTTTCCTATGTTGTGTTCAAGTTTCCCTAGTGTAATCAAGTCCCCCAATAGTACTCTAATACCTTGGTACCATTAGGCTAGACCTGCATGGGCCACCACTAAAAACATGTCACGACTCGCTCCTGAACAACCGGATACGAGTCGGACACGCCCATCCTTTGTCATTAGACACAACAAAGTAAGCTGTACCAATCTAGGAAAACTAACCAGATATCAAGACAATTATGAAACACAGCATCTATAAATGTATCCCAGAGTAAAGTACAATATCAGAATTTATTACATTCCAAAATGATAGAAGTCTACTAGTCTCAATACATGAAAATAATAGGGAAACTAAGGAAATCTCTAGGCTTCTGCAGCCTCTAAGTCATTTGCAGCACCAGCTAGCTCTCCTGCATCAATAGGCTCCTCGCCATAGAATGTATCGCACACGGCCTCCAACTCACCTGCAACTTATCTAGTCAGGAGCGGAGCTAGTATATCCAAAGAAATGAACATGTACATCATGGTATGAATCAAGAAAACAGGAATAATTGTAAAGTACAGGAAATGAGAACAAGACATGAAACTGAACAGAAAATACTGACAGTAAAACAGGGAACATGGTAAGAGTCCTAAACATTAAATACAGCCTGAACATGAAGTACAACCTGAATCATGAAATACAACCTGAACATAAAATACAACCATGAATCCTGAAATACAACCTGAATCCTGACATATGCAATAATAAAATACATCTAGATTGTGATCGGCTTGGGTAGATGTAATGAACCTGAATGGTACGGCTTTGGCCCCGCGTGCACGGTGCGGGACCCAAGCTATTCACATGAGTAGTAACAGGGTTTGATCACATATCTATAGTATTTCCCCTCCCAGACGTAAATGATACATGGAACATAAAACCAGACAATATCGTGATATATCGTGTCATCAAGGAGATACAAGAATGGATGTGAAGACATGAGAAATGAACAAATCAGAGGAGTATACTTGCCTGTCTCCGGGTGATCGAGAAAAGGTAGTAGAGCTGGGAATCCTCCTGTTATGATTTACAGTACAAATTTGATTAATAACATCCTACCCTAAACTAGCTTATTCATGAATAAAGGTGTCACGCCCCAGAACCAGAATACTGGAGAGCGGGGGCAGACATAGCCAGCTACGTATATTGAAATAGAATACATCTCAACTATACGGTCACGGCTGTCTAGATATGAGGGTTTACTACAAGCCAACAGTCTCTTAAGGTCAAGCCTATTGTCTCAATCTCAAGCAAGTAATATAATTACAAGATGTTTGATCACCAAATATACAATAAAAGGCGTCCCAAATATTACATATCAGCTGATCATGAAGCTAGTCGTACAAAATACGAGGACTAGCAAGAGTTAAGTCATACATGATCAACCCTAGGATTTGTTAATCATGTTTACAGCCCGTAGGCAGACAGTAAGTAAAAGTGCATCGAGCTAACAGGTGCTCGTCGGCTAAACGCCTCAAAAGAATAGTTTTACAATAGAGTGAGCGAAACAAAATAGAAAACCCACTCGTAGCCCGGGTTCCTTCTAGTCGCCACCATTGGGCTGGAAGCTTGGTAGATCCTCGGGAGCTGCTCCGAAATCTGGCCACACAAAACCAGCTGGGTCAACCCCAGAAAGAGCAAGTGCTACAAGGGGGCCACAAAATAAGAACAAAAGCCAGCAAATAATACAAGAAAGACTAATATTAAAACTAGAATTACAAAAAAAACATGCCAGCATGATATACGACGAGATAACCATGGGACTATTCCGATAGCCAGGTTACAACCCGTAACCCAAACAAGGACCGGGGTTGTAACATTTCATCTGAACAGAACTTGGTTTCCCACCATTTATCGACAAGATAATAATGTAAGAAATTAAGTCAGGAAGCAATCTTATACTGGATCAAGACATGGCTAACTGGCTATACCTCATTCAATCAATCACGACAAAGCAGATCCTACGGCTTACTACTTTAACTAACTAGGGTTATCACAGGCCTAATTACTAACAAGATGCAGTGAGATTGTTCCACAGCCACAAGCCCTGCAGACCATCCAGGTTACCCAGGACGAAAGATTAGGGTTGAATTCAGGTGGGTACATCGTCCAAGAAATGTATGTACTCTTAGGTGACTTAGAGGGTGCAACACTCGACGGTGTGCTGGAAATATGCCCTACTCGACGGCAGGCTACAGATCCCAAGAGCGCCCAGGTAACGGGATTGCCTGTAGCTGTGTCATCTCTTCATGACTACTGAGTTATTCTAGTTATTAACCTTAATCCATTTTAGTAGGTACTCCTGACCGTGGTACTCAGGAGTCCCCTCCTAGACATGATGCAAGACAGGACAAGTGGATTTAACAAGCAAGCAAAAAGAACCACCCACGGTGTCAAGGCAAGTCAAGTTAAATTATTAAGATAAATCATGTCAGGGTACTTGTCATGAGTGCGCCACGACGGGACACTATCATGTCAGGTTGGTCATGTCAGGAGTGCACCACTACGGGTCACTGTCGTGTTATGCTAGTTCCTTGTCATACCGTGCCATGTACAATAGTCATTCCAAACATAGCAAGTAAAATCAAGTTTATGACAAAACTCCAAGAGCCAAGCTTAAAGAAATAAGACCAAAACTCCAAGAGCCAATGGTTAAGCAAGGGGTCAGGGGAGCAGCGTACGAAAAAGTCACGCACGCTGAGAGAGCAGCGTAGGTAAAAGTCACGCACGCTACAGGGAGCAGCTGCATAAAAGTCACGCACGCTCAAGGGAGCAGCTGCGTGAAAGTCACGCACGCTCAAGGGAGCAGCTGCGTGAAAAGTCACGCACGCTCAAGGGAGCAGCTGCGTGAAAAGTCACGCATGCTCAAGGGAGCAGCTGCGTGAAAGTCACGCACGCTCAAAGGAACAGCTGCGTGAAAAGTCACGCACGCTCAAGGAAGCAGCTGCGTTAAAGTCACGCACGCTCAAGGGAGCAGCTGCATGAAAAGTCACGCACGCTCAAGGGAGCAGCTGCGTGAAAAGTCACGCACGCTCAAGGGAGCAGCTGCGTGAAAAGTCACGCACGCTCAAGAGAGCAGCTGCATGAAAGTCACGCACGCTGAGAGCTGCGTACACGTAAAAACACGCACGCAGGGTCTGGGTGTTCTTCTCCATGGCTGAGAAGAAGCTCCGATGGCTCCAAAACTTCAAACCTCACAATCTGGCCATCCGAACTCCAAATCTAGATTTCCAAAGTTCCAACTTGGGTGAAACTGAATGCTCTTCCTCATAGAAGCATCAAAAACCCATAACATCCAACTAAAGTAGATCAAACCATACAAAATCCGAAAATAGCTAAACCAGATCTAGAACAAAGGAAGCTCCAAATCACAAAATGCTAAGTTCTAATGTTGATCACCATGCCTCAATCTATCAAATAGACAAAGAAAAGAGGGTTCTCATGTGGTGGCAAGGTGCACTTGCCTAGGGTTAGGAGAGTTGTGTTGAGGAAGGAGAAGAAGAAGAAGAAGAAAATTAATGGTGGAAGTTATGAGGAGAGAGAGTGGTAGGTGGGGATATAAAGAGGGAGAGTTGTGGTGTGTTGAGGGTGGAGTGTAGGGCTAGGGTGTTCCAACACATAAAACCGAACCAAACCGAACCAAACCAACCCAATCCAAATAAAACCGAACCATGCCAAAACCCAAAATATGAGAAATACCGAAATCCCACAAGTCGAGAAAAATAAAATACATGCCAAAATCTAGATACGAGTAAAAATATGAAATACGGGAAAAAAATACGGGAAATGAGGGTGACAAAAGGTTTTGAAGTTGAAAATAATACTCTACTAGTATAAAATTATCTTCTAAAGTTCATTTGTTAAAAAAGATATATTAGAGCTTAGGGTTAGATCTAAAACATGAGAAAAATCTTAATCTCTAAATCCTTGCCTATACTTCTAGGTTAACAAGAATTTCATAGTACTAGAAATCCTGACAGACACCCAACCTCAGATGACAATTGTTAACTGATACCACAAATCAGTCAAGCCTACATTCCTATAGCATATCATAATAGTGACTATGAGAGCCCATGATCCCAGATGAAGGTCAACCAAGTGTGACTCCTTTGGTTTGTATAAATATAACTCTGAGGCAGTGAACTTATTGATTCCTAACAACTCTTCAGTCCGTCAATTAACAGTTAAATCCTTAGTTTAAATTCAGACTGAAAAACCCAGTCCCAGGTTCACTCCTCACAAATTAATCCAATGTATGTTACTTACAGTTGTGGTTGATTCCCCCAGTTCTACTAATCCAATTCCATTCTCATTCAATATCAGTCTCAATTACTCTCAGTTCAATGTGCAGCTGAACATCAGTCCTATAGATTAAACCCAAATGCTTAAAGTGTATCCTAAATGATCATGACTTCAGGTAGCATTCAGTCTAATGTAAAATAAATCAATTATAGAGTTGTTACTACAGGTAGTTCACTATGATACTAAACTTCAATTCAATTACCATGACACTGGAAAATTCAATCAGTCACAGTCCAGCATTGTGGATATTCAACCATCTATCTTAAAATCAACTAGCCAATTCTAGTATTCATAAACTAATATGGCTTCCCAGGTTCCAGGAAATCAACTTTATCTAGGAATTTCCTGTCCCAGTCCCTAACAGTCCTAAACATGACTTCCAGTCTTCACTGTGATTAATCCAGAAATGAGGGGAATGGAGATTAAAATCAGTTAGAGGAAGGTTCAGTCCTTAAACAATCCTACATATATTCCTACTGTTAAATAGTCTGGCAATTGAAACTCCAACACTAAACCTATATCCATCTGTAGAACAAAACAGAAATATATATATATAGATATTATACTCAACATTGACTTAGGAATTTGATACCATTTCTATTGCTTCTCCTACACAGAGTACCAACTCTTCTATGATTCTAGTGCTCTCAAGGAGATACCAGCCCTAGTAGGATTCTCATCCTAGTTCAGCACATCATTTGGAAGGTTCCCAACTCGAATTATTTGCCAGGCCCTTAAAGAATACTGATGTTATTTGTAAAACATAACATCCAAAGCTTAAACACCCCCTTGTCAACCCATATACTAAAACTATCAAATTATTTATTAAAACATCATTCTCCCTAAACATTCCTAGCAGCAGTAACCAGAATTTGGAAACACAAGACTAAAACCTGATATAGGTTACACAAATCATTTAGTAAAAACAGGGCACTTGAAACAACCATCCCAAAGTCTAGACTGGTTCTAACAGTCTCTGAGATCCTGATTTCTTCCTGAGTTTACTCATTTACACAAAATTGGTAAAACCTATTTCATGGTTCAACTTGCTATCATAGAATCAAAAAACAAAATGTACTATAATAATCCGGTTGATAATACCATCATGAGTCTCACATCATTCAGTTCAACCACTCAGATCTGAGAACGAGTACTAATTTTAAAGATTTAAATTAAACTTTATTCCATCTCCAATATGATCCAGTCCACAAACAGATTGGAGATCTATAGAGATCTGAACTTCTACTCATAGAACTTGATTTGAAAACAACCCCATAGTAAAATGACAATTTCTTAATAGTTAGGTTTTACCTGATCGAGATGGTCAAGAGCAACTTGGCTGATGGTTCACTAGATCCAGATGATCAATCTTCGAAGACTCTAATCGAAACAAGAAGAAGAACTGGTATCACAACTAACTCTTACATCTAGAGTAAACTAAAATCTACAACACAGGGGTTGGATACTTACTGTGGTGTCCAACTAGAGATCCCCAAGCATTCCAGGTCAGAAGAAATTCAAGGAGCTTTGATTTAAAGAGGGATTAAAATCTGACATAACCATATTTGTTCGATCAATCACCAAAACAAAAGAAATCAGAGTTGTTCTTATGATAGACAATCTTACCTCTTAATCCAATGAAGATTATGCCAGAAAGAGATCAGGACACGAGATGAATAGATCAGGACACGAGAAGTTTCTGAAACAGGATTTGAAATGTTCAAAGTCAAATGGATTAGTCTGCTGAATTAGAAAAAGCAAGGAGAAAATGGAAGATTTAATACCAGCACTTGGAAACTGTTGAGACTCCTCCAATGCCATGGCTGCACTTCTAGGTTTGGATTGGGAAAGATGAAAGGGTCCTCTCCAGAATTTCTTGCAGTGTGAAGAAAGAAAAGAGATCTGTGGGTTCTTAAATAGGCAGTGGTGGAAAGAAATTGGAGGGAAGGAAATGGAATTGCTGGCACATGGCCTGTTGTCAGTCGGTTAGAGCACATGCATGGCCGGCTAGGCCATGGCCGTTAGAAAGATTTGAAATTTTAGAAGTTGTTGAGAAGTGCAGTGATAATGAGAATAATTCCTTTCTCCAATTGATAGACAATTAGTTGGGCTTCCTGTGATGGGCCCAAATCCTAAGGATAGGTAAAAATGAATTAAACCCAAGCAACTTAAATGATAACTAAGCTATATATAACTGCACCTATATTAAAATATAATAATATACCCTAAATCATTATTTAATATAAAAAATTTAAATTTTCAATATTTTTAGAAAGGTGGAGTTACATGAACGTTTGTTTGAACCTCTGATCTCGACATTGAGTCTACTAGCTTTGATCAAGCCTTGGGACTAACATAGAAAAGCTATCCAGCGTCCAAAAGCCAACCTCTCAAGAAGAATTCTACGCTAAAAATATGCCCAATTAGCAAGCCAAAGTTTGACATATGTCCATGCGCTTTGTCAACAACATGACGTACATTTAATGCTCAATGGAAGTTATGTCATGCATTGAATATACTAACATACAAAGGGTGCATGCAAGCTCCTCGGCATGCTAAAATCCCCTTAGAATGCTAACATTACTCAATAATGGAGAAAGGTGCATCACACAGTGACTGTTGGCCTATTGGTCATTGTCGAACTAATTTTGATAATCGTCCAAACTCGGACTCGATATAAGGGCTACTCACAACGGGATACGACAACCAGTACTGCTATCGTTCGGGATTTGCACAGTCGTTACGTCTGTATTATTCACATATTTCTATATTTTGTGACAACACTAGCACGATCAATTTGACTAAGAATTCTATATGTCACTCACACTCCAAGCATATTGAGATAGGACATTACTTTCTTAGAGACCATAAAAAAATAGAGACATTCATTTAGAATATGTTGACACAGAACATCAACTAGCTGATATCTTTACTAAACCTTTGGCAGAAGATAGATTCAAGTATTTACATCGAGAATTAGAAATTTTAGATATCAATAATATTAATTGATTTTATTTATCGAATTAATTCTAATACGTAGCAATTGTTTTATAGACAATCTTACAAAGGATCTATCTGTCACCAAGGCCATAAGAGCTTAAGCAAAACAAAACTTAAGCATCCCGTGTGGATCTCCACTAGCTGGGACAGTATCCCTAAAGATAATCAATGTGTAACGGAACTTAATTTGTTAAATAATTTTAATTATATTAATTGAAATTTAAAATTAATATTTTTGAATTAAACAGTTGAAAGGATTTGAGGAATTAGATAAGTGGACTTTTTTGTAAAAAGCAGCCCAAACTAAAGTTCAACAGAATTCAGGGCGAGATCAGTCCAAACTCGACCCGAACTCGTTCCAAACTTGGGTGGCTTACTTAACAGCTGGCCCTGTGGGCTCTACTGCTCCTGTTTATTACCCATCTTCATCTTCTTCCCCTACTCCACGAACAGCAGCTCTGAACCCACCAAAACCCTAACCCTAGTTTAATTTTTCCTCCCTACTAACTTGGTTTTTTCCTCCAAACTTTGGATTCGGGATCTCGAGTTCGTTCTCTACACCATACTGAATTTCTGTAAGGTATAATCTCTATTTGTTTTCCTTCTTCTATTTTAATTTCTAGAACTTTTTATTGCAATGGCACCTAAATTCTTTAGAAAGTGAAAGATGAGTGATAAAGGATCATCATCCTCCCAAATGCCTTCTATTTTCTCTCCAGTCAAACCAGAGAACAGATTATTTTGCGGGATCATTCGCAATGCTAGACCAATCCCTTGAGTGGTTTAGTAATTTTTATGACCACACCGTCTGTGCTGGTGCCCGATAAGCTTAATATTTTTCAGGACCATCTCAATGTTTTTCAATTGTTTCAACTCAATGAGTTAGTAGCAACTTCATTTCCTATATATATCTTAATACTAGTAGGTTATTTTATTGTAATTTGACTTCTGATTATGGTGTTATTTTTTTTTGTGTTATAGGAATTGATACTAAGTTTGACGCGGACGATTTAACGACAATCCTTCACGTACCCAACGAAGGAGAAGCACAAACCAACCTCTCCAAATTTGTCTTTCCTTCTGACATGTCTTTGAATACTTTCGAAGCTTCTATTTGCCATCCCGGACCTTGTCCTATCGGTAAACTTAAGGCCTAACACTTGAGTTTGTATTTCTACAACCTCCATAGGATTATCTTCTCAGTTATCCTTCCAAAACAGACTTCTACCGATGATATCACTATACTTGAGTTGTCTTCCATCTACCATATTCACTTTGGGATTACTTTTTCATTCCTAAATACTATGATCAAGATGTTGGTACGTGCTCGCATGAATAAAAAAAATCTTGTTTACGCGATGTACTTGTCATTCGTCTTTCGAAACTCTGACATTGACCTAGATGAGTGCAACGTCCTTGCTGAAATTGTACATCTTAGTACAGCTAGGCGTTCTAAGATTGTTGCTCTTATTGCCCCACCTCCTGCTCCAGCTCCTACTACTCTATCCACTGCTCGACCTACTGATTATCCATAATCTATTGAGGGTCTCCACCACATGATGAGAGACCACATGTAGCTGACCCATACTCTGCATAAGGCTACTCTTGATCGAGTTAGTGCTTTAGAGACTCGCTGGACTGAACAGTTGAGAGATTATGAGTACTGTGACATCATTCGTACTTAAGTGATCTCTAACATACTAGTCGATCTCCGCTTTGCTCAGTCCCATCAGCCTGGCAGCCCTGGATACTTTCTTAGAGATCCTACCTTTTGTGGCTACCGTGTTGAGGATAAGGAAGTATGCTAGTACTTCAATCCTGCAAGCAAGTATGATTAGTTCAGATCTTCTGGTGACCCTGCTCCTACTTCTGGCGGTAATTACGATGTTGTTGATCAGGACATAGGCGAGTATTGATCACATCTAAATGTCATTGTCTTTAGCCTAGATATCATGTTTAGTAGATTTTCTATCTATTGTCATCATGTCTTAGAAATGTCTTATATTCTAAGAACATATAGTATCAGTTTATTATTTTTCTTTCTAGTTGCTTGTATGAATTAAAACTCTTTCAGTTTTGTCTGTACTAAGTGGTTATTCTCTTTATGAAGACTAGTGTTTGTTTATTTATCACTTTTTGGCAATATGCACATATCACATATTTCATAGTTTAGCTTAAATATAACTGCTTACATTTAACTGTTCTGTGACATATCTGTTTTATTGTTGTTATCTTTTCTTCACATTTTTTTTGTATGCATCAATTGCGAAGAAGCATTTTGGTAAATGACAACGAGGAAGAAAATGCAAGACTTGTCAAGAGGAGAGGGTACAATTACATACTTTGAAGACTTTGAAGAAATTCTTTTGAACAAGATGTTATATCGGTTAAGGTTTTTCAATTATCAAAATATGGGAGATTGTTGGCCCATTGGTCATGCTCGAACTGATTTTGATAATTTTCTAAACTCGGACTCGATATAAGGGCTACTCACAATGGTATACGACAACCAGTACTGCTACCATTTGAGATTTTTACAGTCGTCGCGTCTTTGTTTATTTTCCTTCTCAAATTTATTTTTTGGTATTTTATTGAGTCTAGGAAATTATGTAATCCATGTCGTACTGGGAAATAGGCTTAGCTCATTGCTTTTAACCAAATCCAAAATTTGTATTTGAAAAACATTCCCAAAAGTCCAACAGTTCCAAAGAGCCCAAAACATGTTTTTAACCCTAGATTCTGACTAAAATCAGAGAACCAGAGTTCGGACAGAGTTTGGCCCGAACTCAGGTACCTTGATTTGGTAAACCATGTAAACCTATTCTCCCTACAGATTCGGTTGCAACGGTCAAATTTTATGTTTGGCATCTGAATTTGGTTGTAACTCGGTTTTTAGTAATCCTATAAATAGAGAAGAGTTTTTTATTCTAATCGCTCATTCACTTTCGATCTTCTCTTCTTGTATGGTTTCTGAGCTATTCAAAGCTCTCATTTTTAAATCCCAAACATGTTTTACAACCTCTAACCTACTTGTCAGTACGGTATGGTCTAGAAGTTTCAGAGAGTTGTAATTAGAGACTTGCTCCAAAAGTTCACACTTCACAATTAAAGTCGATCGAGCACTTCGGATTTAAAACTCGATATTGAAAGAGCTACAAGCGCTCGGTTATCGCTTGTGTTTCCAATAGTGGATTTCAAACTCGGAGCAAGAGTCCTCTAGTCTGGACTACTCCTCATAAGAGTAAAACCAGGATATATCGTCGCGTTTGCATTTGCTCTCCGTCCCTTTTATTTACTGCTTACATATTACTATGACATAGCCACTACGACACGATAGTGATATAGTAGCACTGATTTTTTAATTGCTAATATTTTGTTGCACACTCTATTCATCACCCCACTCATAGGGAAGATGTGAGACTCGTCTCACAATATCGGTATTTATATACGGATACATATTTTGTATTTTATTTCGTATTTTTTTTGGTTTTCGGAATGCTTTAAAATTTTTTCCAAATTATAGATTTTCTTCTTGACCAGCATACCGACGGTGTACCGGTGTATACCGACGGCATACCGTCCGGACAGATTTTCTATATTTTAGATATTTTTGATTTATAATATTTTCATGAATAGTATTTTTCGATATTTTCATAAATAGTATTTCTGATATTTTCTTGAATAGTATTTAGATATTTTGATGAATAGTATTTAGATATTTTCGTGAATAGTATAGATGCATTCTATTATCTAATGAACAATTGGTTTTCTTTCAATGGCTAGGATTGATCTAGATTTTGACATGGATCACGATCTAACGGTCATGATTAATTCATCCCTTCTATATATATCCTTTGAGTTTCTCTCTCCTCTCTTTTCTTTCCTTCTCCATTTCCTCTTCACTCTCTTTCCTCTTCCTCAAGCTTAGAAAGGCTTGGCCTTGAGGCCTAGAGTGTGGTTTCAGAACCCCTCTTGGTGGTGGAATAGAAGATTAGGCTTGGAACTTAACCCTAGGCAAGTACATCTTGCTCAAAAGTGACATGACCGTGCTATAATTTTGTTTTTCATAGAAATTAAAGTTTTATTGTTCGATAATATGCTCCTCTAAATTGTTAACATCTTTAGTATATAGCACTTTTGGTTTTGATCGGTAGAATTACGTAGATCTGAGTTTCTAGATATGATTTTCAAGTATTTTAAGGTATTGATCTATCAAATATTTTAATTTGTGAAAACTAATACTTCCATGTTGTAGGAAATTCAATTCTATGCAATTTTGACTTTTAAAAATCTGAATTTTGATTTAAAATAAAGTTTTTATGGCCGGAACAAATTTTGGCAAAAATCTGGATTTTGTTGCTGTTTAAAAAATTGGTATACCGACGGTATACCGGTGTATACCAATAGTATGCTGTTTTTACACCAAAAACTTTCTGTCTTTATGCCGAAATACTGCCGGTATGCCGCCGTATACCGCCGGTATGCCGTTTTAGGCTGAATTGAGCTGTTTTTTGCCGTTTTTGACCGTTCTTTATATTTTCTCGATTGTAATGGACACTTAACATAATTCGATGACCTTGTATAGTTAAAGAATGATTATACACCCTATATACACTTGACTCTCTCATGTTCAATTATTATTCTATGACAAGTACTCACTTTTTAATTATTCAGTCTCACATGCCATGATATGTCTTTTCTTTCGATTCTTTCTTATATGCTACCATAGTTGTTGCCATGTCTTCTTTGCTTACTAGATAGTGGCCCGTCGTGGCACACTCATGATACATGTCCTTTTTGCTTATATGATAGTAGCCTGTCATGGCACACTCCCTTATTTCTCTATAGTGGCTCGTAGTAGCGTACTCATGACTTAATTTTCTTATTGATTTTTAGACCCGAGATGTGAGTACATGTTCTTTCTTGACACCGTGGATATAGCTTATTGAATGTTAATCTATTGCATCTTGGCACTGGACAATCGAGTGTGAGTATTGTTCCGTGTATCACGTGATGTTAGTATGGGGATGTTCATAAGTGATAACTTACGAATTACTCGTACATAACACACGTCATCTTAGGAAATTCTTGAGTGTCCACGACTTAAGAATTTGACATGAATATGATAAGGTAAATGACTAGTAAAATTCAAGTAGATCATTGTAGGAGGAAATTTGCACTACCAACCCCGAGCTCCAAGGGCCCCATGAGGCGTAGCCCAACCCTGCTAGGCAAGGGCTCTATGACCTACCATGTTTGCATGTATTGATACATGATTAAGTCACATATCGTGCCGGGTTGCGGCATAGTCAGTTATATGTTTTCTTTCACAAGTATATGATATGGTTGTTCATGTTACAAGTCAAGACACGTTTCATCTGCCAGCAGTCTTGTTGGGCAATAGATGTACTATTCGTACCCCTGGACATCCGGGTATCTGCAGTCAGGTAGTTGCGAAAATCATCAACTTGCATACTAGTAATTAGGATTGTGATAACCCTAACTAGTTAATAATAGAAAGCCGTAGGCAATGATTGGCCACGCACTTTTGGTTATGCGTTACTTTATATGATCTTATGTCGACGAGTGGCCATAGGCTAAGTTCTGCTAGGGAAAAGATCTGCAACCCTGGTCCTTGTTTGGTTTAACGGTTGTGGCTCCGATTTCTAGTAGTTCCTAAGTCCCTTGTTGCCCATTGGCTTATTGTTCTCTATTGCTATATGGTTTAGTATTTTCATTCAGTCATTTATATTCTTGAGATACGTGCATTAGTACCGTACTAGTCTCGACCAATATTTATTTATTATGTTGTTGTGTTGTTGACTTTGTCGTTCACCTTGAGCCTTCCTTGTGGTACTTGTTATTTGGGGCCTGACCCCACTGGTTTTGCATGGCCAGGTTCCATAGTTGAGCACGAGGATCTACCGTCTTCTCCTCCGGATGGTTCGCACTCAGAGGACCGACACGGATTAGCGAGTGGATTATCTTTATTTCCCACTTTATCTTGTACTCTTATTTTGTGGTGTATTAGCCAAGGACATATATTAGTCCTTGTTTCAGGGTTTTGTTCCCTCCGTTTTAGTACGACGTGGATGTATATTCTGGATAGCTGCTAGTTGTACATTTACGTACCTTTTGTATAGTCAGTTGATATATCTTTTATTATATCAGCTCTCATGATTATGTATGTACTTATGTTTGGGACGCCTTACCCATCTCATATATGATTTACTCTTTATTGCTTCTTATGTTGATTGGATTGAGATAGGATTTGTTCGACCTTAGGAGTCGTCAGTGGCATGCTAGAGTTCACCCACTTATCTTATAGACAGCTTTGACCGTATCTCGGGGTATTGGCGTACTCTGATATACGTAGCAGGCTTTGTTTCGCCCCCGATCTCTAGTATTCTGGTTCTAGGGCGTGACAGAAGCTGATGACTTATGAGCTAGATCTGCAAGATTTTGAAGAATCGGCACCCAAGGAGAAATCAATTGCTTTCAAGGTGCAACACAAAAGAATAGTTGAAGAGGAGTCTGAAGATGGTGACTCAGATGGTAAGAGAAAGATCTCATGGTATGAAATTTTAGAAAGTTCCTAAAGTTTAATCGTCGAAACAGGAGCATCAACAATAACAACGATGACGATGAAGAGCAAATATGCTACGGATGCGAAAAAAAGTACATATCAAGAAAGACTATCTATTAGCATCATCGACCAAGAAGGATAACAAATATGAAAAGAGTTACACAAAGAAATTAATGCCCAAAAAATATGCAAACACGAGCATATGGCATAAAAGTGAAGCTAGCGACTCAGAAGACGACAGTTCTAACGACGCTACAAATGTGTGCCTCATGGCACTCGATCAGGTAACTACTAACCCTTTATATGAAGTCTTTACTTTTGATGAGCTAGATGATGCCTTTAGTGACCTCCTAGAAGGCCATAGAAAATTGCTAGGCAAATATAAGACTTCTAAGAAAGTACTCAAGGAACACAAACTTGAGATAGAAAGACTGACACTACTACTAGAAGAAGTTAGAAAGAATCAAACCTCTAGTGAGACTGGTGAGTTAGCTTCTATCAAGCTACAATTAAACGAAGCATCATGCACTCTTGAGGAAAAGGACAAAACCATAGCTCAGCTGCAAGATGACTATCAAGTCGAGAAGAAGAAGAGTATTAATGCGCTGATTAGGAATGACGCCCTAACAGCTGATTATAATAGATCATTTGATACTTCTAAAAAGTTGGAAATTAGGCTAGGAAAAATAGCCGACTGTTTCCTCTCCTAACACGTGTCACTTACCTAAAAGGAACATTGTTCAACCAAAGACTGACAAATCCAAGCGGTTTAGCAATCCAAGACATGCTTTTTTTATAAGCATCCTCTGAAAGCCCATTGGACTACCAAACAAGTATACAAGACCAATACTTCATCTAATAGCCATGCAAATGCTAGATGTCACTACTGTGGCACCTCTGGTCATATTTGTTTCTGTATGTAGAGTTAGAAGATTAGTAGATTTGAATATTTGTACTTGGGTACCAAAAGCTAACATGTTAGGACCCTATAAGAAAAGGGTACGAAGAGTTTCAACTACAAATTGTTTTGTTGGTGGAACATCCAACCCATTCTAGAAATAAGTGGATCCTTGATAGCGGTTGCTTATAGCATATGACTGACGATGTATCTTTGTTTGCAATACTGTCGAAGAAGAAAGAACGGTATGCCTCCTTCAGAAACAACTTGAAAAGGTACATTATAGGTATTGGTAACATTAGTAAGGCTTCTTATCCCATTATTAAATATATATATCTTGTAGCAGAATTAAAGCATAACCTACTTAGCATAAGCCATTTAGCTGATCATGGTTAAGGTATTAATTTTGTTAAAGATAAATGTATTGTAGTTGATAGCTCAACTGGTAGTACTATTTTTGAAGGTATTAGGAAAAATAAAAATTTTGTTTTCTATCTTTTGGAGAATACTAACACTATAGGTAGATGCCTATATGGTAAAATTGAAGAGAGTCAACTATGCAATATAAGGCTATGTCATGCAAACATGGACACAATTGAAAGATTATCTAGAAAGAAATTGGTACGAGGCTTACCAGATATCATTTTCAAGAAATACATGGTATGTAGTGGCTGTAAAAAGAGCAAAGCTACTAAATCAACTTTTAAGTCGATCAATGATGTAAGTACTACTCGAATGATCACTTTGTTCCTTGGACCATATGATGATGATGAAGATCGCTGCTTGAAGTTGAACAACCGGAAGAACTAAGTCACCAGAAATGTATCGACGCACTTGGGCACTGATGGCGAGGCCGAATGCTTTCCTGCTTTGCTTCACTCTGTTCTGGAAGAAAGGTTGAAGAAGAATGCTCTCAAAAATCAAAATCTCTATGTTCTGATCTCTGTATTCTCTCCTGTCTTTGTGTGTCCCCCTCTCTTGAGAAAAATAAGTCCATTTATAGGCTTGGGTTCTTGTGCGTAAAAACTCAGCAAAAGTTCTGTCTTTACGCCAACAACCGCCACCCACAACCAAAGTCATCCTCTGTATATGTTGACACGTGTCCCATCATTTCATTAAGAATAGGATTCACGTACACACGTTCTTCGGGATGTGTGGCATGAAAGCCATGTAGGCAAACCACGTTCCAAGCTGGTCAGAAGAATAGGGCGTAAAACAACCCCAATGTACTCTGAGCGTAAAGCAGTAGACTAGGCGTAAAATAGCCCTGACATAGACTTCCCGTGTAAAGTGGTTGTTAAATAACCTTGAGCGTTAAAGTAGCTCAAATAGACTTTACGCACACGTCAACTGTTGAGCGTAAAAGCTCGTATAGTCTTCATGCGTAAAAGAAGCCATAGTGTGAGCGTAAAGTAGCTCAATCCACATACTAAACGACAACATTGGTCTCTGTGTAAAAACAAATCCCTTTGAATTATGTGATATATGCCATCATTAATATCTCCATGTCAGAGTTTGCATTAAATGCGAGACTTGACAGCTTTGTCCAGCGTAAAAGTGGCTGATCTATCCTTGGCGTAAAAGTCATGGGTGTAGACCCGAGCGTAAAATGATCTACCTACTTTAGGTGTAAAGTGGTTAGCCTTGTCTTGGGCGTAAAGTATTTAGCCTCTCTGCGGCGTAAAGTAGATCAATTGGAGTGGAATGATCTATCACTTTGACTGTTTCTTTGAAGCACTTTTTACGCTCCTATAAGACCCCCTTCAAAGTTTTCAAATATCTCCAAAATTTGGAACACTTTGAACAGAAGCGTAAAAATTGAGTTTTGACCAGTCAGCGTAAAATTCGGGATACGCAACAGTCATCCGCGTAAAAGCGGGGATATTCAACAGTCGGCGTAAAATCTGGAATTTGAACCGATTTGAAATCTCCTTATAAATAGGGTTCTTCGGAGAGAGAAAATACTTTTACTCATCTTTTTGCAATCTTGAATTCCTTTGCTCTGTCTTTCTTCGAAACCTTCACTTTGATCCGATGGCTCCCAAGAAATCATCCGCCGCCAGCAACAAGGGGAAGAAACCTGCCGTTGATTCATCATTGGCTCCCATTTAGTCGTCAACACCACATCGACAACCCAACCCGGCCGTAGCTCCGCCTATGATGGGTAAAACCCTATTCTTTGGCTGGAAAAACTCGTCGAGGAAGGAAAAGATAACCCAAACCTTCAGTTTTTTTTGTTGTTGAAAACAGCTGTTCATGAGCGTAAATCTTGACGAGCGTAAAAAGCCTTGCTAATGAAGTGCACATGAAGCAACGGCCTAGAAGCCTTGTTGAATGATGATACACCTGAGATACGCCAAAAAACTTGCTTAAGCACTAGCGTAAAAGCCTTGTTGAAGCACTGACATAAAAAGCCTTGTTGAATAGTGATACACCTGAAGCACTGGCGTAAAAAACCTTGTCATCTGTTTTTAGTTAGCGTTTAATACGCATCTGATGATACTTCTGTTGTTTTCTGCAGAAGTTTGGCTAAAGAGCTTTTCCAGAACCGGTATTGGCGATTTTGACGCTGAAAGGAGCGTTCTTCTGACGCCAACATCAGGGAGCTCATGCGCTTTTGATGCGCAAATCAATCAACTCAGAACTCTTCGTGGGATAGAAGGGTCTTCCTCTGTTGGTAGGAAGAGCCTTTATACACGGAGAGTTGGATGGTGGAGTAAACTCTAACCCAAGAAATTGGGTAGTAGAGTTCCTTTCACGGCGGAAATAGGAATCGTATTCCAATGCTGGATACATTCCCATCTTCTCTGAAAGGCCGCCCCTACTCCACAAGTTGTATTGGCAGCAACACGTCTTCGGGCTGCCATACTCTGGGATTCTCCTCTCGTCTGAGAGAGAAGACCAGAGTTTGATTCCTACTGCTCTGGTCGCCACAAAGGCTCGGACAGCAAGGAATTGACACCAACAACGAATCCGACGAAGAAGATCCAAAGAAGAAATAGATCTCCATTAGATTATCGTTGTGTGTATAGAATAAAAATCTAAGATGTAATAGATTTCTATTATGATTTGTAAGAAAGTCTAAGAAATATAATAGACTTTTTATGATATGAGAATGGAAATGATAATTCTTCTATGCTCAATGATTTGTATCTATCTGGATGTAATATGGATATGATAGATAAATGAAATCTTATTTTCTGTTTTAGAATATATAATACTATCAGAGGTAATATGGACATAATAGTATATATGAACTCAAAAGAAAATTAGATTAATATCTATGCAGAGGTTAAATAGAAATGATAGATAGAAAAAGTAAGTAGATTTAGTATTTATCCAGAGGTCATGGAAACATGATAAATAACGAATCCCACTTTCTAATCAATTGATAAAATAGAAGATATAAAATCCCTTTCCCAGGAGACAAGAAATCAGCTTAACCAAACCTTGGTAACTGGGGAATAACGAGATAGATGTCATGAGCATATAGGTCCATATCAATGTATGAATGAATCAACATAACTTTCGAAAAAAGAAAACATTGATTTAATAAAATGAATGAACCTGATAGAACGAACGAAGAGGTCTTTTCGGGAATGAAAGGTTGTTCTCAATTTCAAAGACCGGTTCATTTATAGTCCTCTTCTATAAATAGGTGAGAACTGCTTGTAACATTTCATTCTTATTTCTCCTCCTCTATTGGAAATGTCTTCCGAGGATGTACAACAAAAGAATGAAGTCTTCAGGAAAATTGAGGACATCATTGAGACGTGCCCCGTTGACCCCACTGTATCGGGTTCAACCGAAATAGGTGGAAGCTCTTCTTGTCACCCTCATTTCCTGTATTTCCTGTATTTTTCCCGTATTTCGTATTTTTACTCGTATCTGGATTTTTGGCATGTATTTTTATTTTTTCTCAACTTGGGGAATTTTGGTATTTCTCATATTTTAGGTTTTGGCATGGCTTGGTTTTATTGGGTTGGTTCGGTTTGGTTTGGTTTATGGGTTTTGGATCACCTTAACCTACACTACCCCCTCAACCCACCACAACTTTCCCTCTTTATATCCCCACCTACCACTCTCTCTCCTCATAACTTCCACCATTAATTTCCTTCTTCTTCTTCTTCTCCTTCCTCTATAACTCTCCTAACCCTAGGCAAGTGCACCTTGCTACTTCATGAGAGCCCTATTTTCTTGGTTCATTTGCTAGATTAGGGCATGGTGACCAACATTAGAACTTGGTGTTTTGTGATTTGAAGTCTCCTTTGCTCTAGATCTGAGTTATTTTTATTTTTGGATTTTGTATGGTTTGAGCTGTTTTGGTTGGATTTTCTTGGGTTTTGATGTTTCCAAGTAGAAGAGCATTCAATTCTACCCAAGTTAGAACTTTGGAAATCTGGATTTGGAGTTCGGATGGCCAAGTTATGATGCTTTGAAGCCTTGGATTCATCCATGGTGTTCTTGCTGTTGGAGAAGACTGTGAGCAGTGTGCAGAGCTGTTTAACTCACGCACACTGAGCTACGCGTGCTCTTTAGCGCTGCATACGCAGACTTGAGTACGCTTCCTGTTGGAAGCGTGTCTTCTTGAGCGTGCGTGACTTTCACGCAGCTGCTCCCTTGAGCGTGCGTGACTTTTCACGCAGCTGCTCCCTTGAGCGTGCGTGACTTTTCACGCAGCTGCTCCCTTGAGCGTGCGTGACTTTTCACGCAGCTGCTCCCTTGAGCGTGCGTGACTTTTCACGCAGCTGCTCCCTTGAGCGTGCGTGACTTTCACGCAGCTGCGCCCTTGAGCGTGCGTGACTTTCACGCAGCTGCTCCCTTGAGCGTGCGTGACTTTTCATGCAGCTGCTCCCTTGAGCATGCGTGACTTTCACGCAGCTGCTCCCTTGAGTGTGCGTGACTTTCATGCAGCTGCTCCCTGTAGCGTGCGTGACTTTTTACCTACGCTGCTCTCATACGTGCATGACTTTTCGTGTACACTGCTCCCCTGACCCCTTGCTTAACCGATTGGCTCTTGGAGTTTTTGTCTTATTTCTTTAAGCTTGGCTCTTCTTTAAGCTTGTCATAAACTTGATTTTACTTAATATGTTTGGAATGACTATTGTACATGGCATGATATGACAAGGAACTAGCATAACACGACAGTGACCCGTGGTGGTACACTCCTGACATGACCAACCTGACATGATAGTGGCCCGTCGTGGCGTACTCCTGACAAGTACCCTGACATGATTTATTTTGATAACTTAACTTGACTTGCCTTGACACCGTGGGTGGTTCTTTCTTGCTTGCTTGATTAAATCCACTTGTCCTGTCTTGTATCATGTCTAGAATGGGACTCCTGAGTACCATGGTCAGGAGCTCCTACTAAAATGGATTAAGGTTAATAACTAGAATAACACAGTAGTCATGAAGAGATGACACAGCTACGGGCAATCCCGTTACCTGGGCGCTCTTGGGATCTGTAGCCTGCCGTCGAGTAGGGCACATTTCCAGCACACCGTCGCATGTTGCACCCTCTAAGTCACCTAAGGGTACATTTGTCTTCTGGGCGATGTACCCACCTGAATTCAACCCCTAACCTTCGACCTGGGTAACCTGGATGGTCTGCAGGGCTTGTGGCTGTGGAACAATCTCACTGCATCTTGTTAGTAATTAGGCCTGTGATAACCCTAGTTAGTTAAAGTAGTAAGCCGTAGTATCTGCTTGGCCGTGATTGATTGAGTGAGGTATAACCAGTTTAGCCATGTCTTGATCCAGTACAAGATTGCTCCCTGTCTTGATTTCTTGTATTATTATCTTGCCGATAAATGGTGGGAAACCAAGTTCTGTTCAGATGAAGGGTTACAACCCCGGTTCTTGTTTGGTTTACGGGTTGTAACCTGGCTATCGGAATAGTTCCATGGTTATCTCGTCGTATATCATCCTGACATGTTTTCGTAAATTCTAGTTTTAATATTAAATTTTCTTGTGCTGATTGCTGGCTTTTGTTCTTATTTCGTGGCCCCCTTGTGGCACTTGCTCTTTCTGGGGTTGATCCAGCTGGTTTTGTGTGGCCAGATTTTGGAGCAGCTCCCGAGGATCTACCAAGCTTCCAGTCCAATGGTGGCGACTAGAAGGAACCCGGGCTACGAGTGGGTTTTCTATTTTGTTTCGCTCACTCTATTGTAAAGTATTCTTTTGAGGCGTTTAGCCGACGAGCACCTGTTAGCTCGTTGCACTTTTACTTACTGTCTGCCTACGGGCTGTAAACATGATTAACAAATCCTAGGGTTGATCATGTATGACTAAACTCTTGCTAGTCCTAACCTTTTGTGCCACTAGCTTCATGATCAGCTGAATATGTAATATTTGGGATGCCTTATTATTGTATATTTAATGTTCATACATCTTGCGACCTGACTTACTTGCTTGTGATTGAGACATTAGGCTTGTTCATGACCATAAGAGACTGTTGGCTTGTAGTAAACCCTCATATTTCTAGACAGTCGTGATCGTATATCGTGGTGGTTTTCCATTCCAATATACGTAGCTGTCTATGTCTGCCCCCGCTCTCCAGTATTCTGGTTCTGGGGCGTGACATGGTTTAAGTGGTGGCCCATGCAGGTCTTGTCAATCAAGAAATGTGAGGGTTTACCGAATAGATGGCTCAATCAGTATTCGCCCTTGATCTCCGCCCGTATTTTCAAATCCCTGAAATTCTTGACCTGATTACATGCTTGTATCGTTGATCTGTCCTGGTCCTTCCTTATTGTTTTCCTGTGTCGTCTTCTTCAGCGGCACTGTACCTGACCCTGCCGATCAGCAAGGAGGAGCACCTCCCGTGGACCAGCAGCAACCTGGAGATCAAGCCCAGCATTCCGGGGTAGCCTCCAGAATGATACCTACTGGAGGAGTGTCACCAGTTCGGCCCGTCCAGCCCGCAGAACCAGATGATGGTACCTTAGTAGGCCTCATCAGAACCTTGATAGCTTCCCAGGATCGTCGAAGCGACGCCCTGCACCAGACAGTTCAAGATGCTTTGACCCGAGGCGGACATCCAGGGAACCAGGCGGCCAATAGCTTCAAGCGCTTGAACCCTCCTTTCTTCGACGGCAGCGAGGATACAATTGCCGCGGATGCATGGCTTCAGGATACCGAGGTGGTTCTGGAAGCAGCCAGGACACCCGAGAATGGGAAGGTGGCGGTGGTACGCCTACAGTTGTTGGATTTAGCTCACAATTGGTGGACGGCGCAGGCCATGGGATTAGTGGCACCCATTGCTTGGGCAGTATTTAGGGAGAGATTCCAGACGAAGTACTTTGATGCTGTGGCTCGGTACGACCTGCAGACCAGATTTACCAACTTGAAGCAAGGAGGCAGGACGGTCGACAGTTATGCGACCGAGTTTTCTAGGCTGAGTAGGTTTGCCCCCACCTTGGTGGCAACCGAGCTCGATAGAGCCCAGCGGTTCCAGCAGGGACTGCATTTGGAGATCTCGTTAGCAGTGGAGCAGTTCGAGCACCAGACGTTCGATGCAGTCTTGAGAGCAGCTAGGAGGCATGAGTATACCTCCCAGAGGATCGTGGATAGGACCGGAGGTAGAAAGCGGTCCCATAGTCAGATGCACCAGTCATCAGCTCCAGCCCCAGCAGCTAGGAGTTTGACCATTGGAACTCCGAGGCGGGCGGCCTCAGTAACGTCGGTTCAGCATTCGACCCCGACGTACCCGCAGCAGCAGAAGCAGAAGCAGACTTCCGCGATGGGATGTTCTCATTGCGGGAAGCCAGGACATGTGGTGGCAGATTGTCGCAGGGCGCAGGGATTGTGCCTGGCTTGTAGAGCAGCAGATCATAGAATTGGAGCTTGCCCGAATAGGAGTGGTTCATCAGCATCCAACCCTTCTAGCTCTTCGGTGAGAGGACCAGCCCCAGTACCAGTTCAGCAGCAGTATCAGTCTTCGAGGCCCTTGCCGCCTCAGTCTCAGGCATTCCAGCAACAACACCCCCAGCAGTACGCACAAGCCCAAGCTCAGACCCAGAATAGGCAGAGAGGTTTCCAGCAGAGGGGACCAGCAGCCAGAGGACAAGGTCAGGCCATGATGATGGCTATGGAAGAAGAAGTTGCACCAGGTGAGGTAGTGGCAGGTACTATTCTCGTTAACTCCTTTCCAGCTTCGGTATTGTTTGATTCTGGTGCATCGTATTCATTCATGTCTGCACGATTCGCGACACGGATAGGATTGGAGCCTGAGTCATTATCAGTAAGGCTCAATATACTTACTGGTAATGGTCTTGTGGGAGTAGATCGAGTGTTTTCCTCGTGTCGGATCGTAGTTAGCGGTAGAAAGTTCCCCGCTAGATTCATAGAGTTTCCTATGGCAGACTATGATGTAGTCCTAGGCATGGATTGGTTGAGGAATCAGTATGCTAGGATAGACTGCTATATTGGCAGAGTTGTCTTTAGTATCCCCGGCGAGCCAGAGTTTTTGTTTTCTAGAGGCGCAGTAGAGCCATCTTCCCCAGCATTGCGGATGGCAGTAGCAGCAGTGCAGTTACCCCGGATAATTGAAGAGTTTCCAGATGTCTTTCCAGAGGAGCTTCCAGGGATGCCGCCAGAGCGGGAGATTGAGTTCACTATAGACTTGATTCCCGGGACAGCACCAGTGTCAGAGCGAGTCTACAGGATGGCGCCTTCAGAATTAGAGATTTTATACAAGATGATTGAAGAACTAAGGACCAAGGGATTCATCCGTGCAAGTGGATCGCCTTGGGGAGCCCCGATGCTTCTTGTAAAAAAGAAGGATGGTACGTCCAGGCTATGTGTTGATTATCGTACCTTGAATTCGGTGACAATCAAGAATATATACCCTCTTCCGAGGATAGATGACTTGTTTGATCAGCTCAGAAGGGCTTCAGTGTTCTCGAAGATCGACTTGCGGTCGGGATACCACCAGATCAGAGTCAGAGAGCAGGACATCCCGAAGACAGCATTCAGATCGAGGTATAGACATTGGGAGTTCCTTGTTATGCCCTTTGGAGCGACCAATGTGCCGACCGTATTCATGGACCTCATGAATCACATTTTCATGCCTTACTTGGATCAATTTGTGATCGTATTCCTAGATGACATCCTGGTCTACAGCAAGAGTGAAGCAGAGCATGAGCAGCATCTCAGAGTCGTCCTTCAGACGCTTCGGAAGCATCAGTTGTACGCCAAGTTTAGTAAATGCGAGTTCTGGCTCGATCGTATTTCGTACTTGGGTCACATCATTACCCGAGGAGGAGTGGAAGTGCATCCCCAGAAGATTGTGGCTATGGAGTCATGGCCCGTACCCAGCTCAGTGGCGAAAGTTCCCAGCTTCCTTGGATTGGCCGACTACTACCGGCGGTTCGTTTCAGATTTCGCAAGGATTTTAGCGCCGATGACCCAATTGACCCGTAAGGATGTACCGTTTGTTTGGACAACAGAGTGTCAGGAATCATTTGAGAAGTTGAAGCGAGGTTTGATAACGGCTCCCATTCTCACCCTTCCAGATGGGACCGGAGGATTCACAGTTTATTGTGACGCTTCAGGCAGAGGATTGGGGTGTTTCTTGATGCAGCATGGGAAGGTAATATCTTATGCGTCATGTCAACTTCGTGATCATGAGAAGAATTACCCGACCCACGACTTGGAATTGGCGGCGGTAGTGTTTGCTTTGAAGTTGTAGAGACACTACTTGTACGGAGATAGAGTGGAGATCTTTACTGATCATAAGAGCCTGAAGTATGTTTTCACCCAGAAGGACCTTAATATGCGGCAGAGAAGATGGCTCGAGCTATTGGTGGATTATGATGTGGATTTGCAGTATCATCCCGGGAAGGCCAACGTTGTAGCAGATGCATTGAGCAGGAGGGCCGAAGTTTATTTTCTGACGGCAAAACCAGAATTATTGGCAGATCTTCAGAAGATGGGAATTAAAGTGGTTCTTCCTACCAGTGTGGCATTAATGGCCAGTCTATAGGTTCAGTCCAGCATAGTTGAGAGGATCCGGATGGTACAGTCAGCAGATTCCAAGCTTCAGCAACTCAGAGCAGAGTGTGAAGTAGGAAAAAGGCCAGAGTTATGTATCCATAAAGATGGTACCCTTCGGCACGGCACTCGTCTTTGTGTACCTAGTGGAGATATCAGACAGAAAGTCATGGCAGAAGCCCACAGTTCACAGTATTCTATTCATCCGGGTGGTACGAAGATGTGCCGTGATATTCGTCAGCATTTTTGGTGGAATGGTATGAAGAGGGAGATAGTCCGGTTTGTCTCTCGGTGTTTGGTTTGCCAACAGGTTAAAGCTGAACATCAGAGGCCCGCTGGACTTCTTCAGCCCTTATCGATTCCAGAATGGAAATGGAAACATATAACCATGGATTTCATGACCGGATTGCCCAGATCTCCGGCCGGCAGAGATGCTATTTGGGTAATTGTGGACAGGCTTACCAAGGTGGCACACTTTCTCCCATTCAGAGTTGGGCAGTCGACGGCGCAATTAGCAGAGATGTATCTCAGGCAGATCGTCAGGCTTTATGGTGTGCCAGTCAGCATCACCTCGGACAGGGATTCAAGATTCACATCACACTTTTGGCGCAGCTTGCAGAAGAGTTTGGGGACTCGTCTTCAGTTCAGCTCAGCTTATCACCCGCAGACGGATGGTCAGTCAGAGCGCACAATCCAGACCCTTGAAGATATATTGAGATCCTGTACCCTTGACTTCGGTGGTTCATGGAAGAATCATCTGCACCTGGTGGAATTCTCGTACAATAACAGTTATCAGGCTAGTATCCAGATGGCACCCTTCGAGGCCCTTTATGGCAGGAAGTGCAGATCTCCGCTAGCATGGGACGATGTCGGGGAGAGGCAGATGCTCGGGCCCGAATTGATTTCCCAGACGGTTGAAGTGGTCAGGAAGGTCAGAGATCACCTTCAAGTTTTCCAGGACCGTCAGCGCCATTGGGCCGATGCTCATCGACGTCCCTTAGAATTTGTTGTCGACGACCATGTATTCCTTAGGATCTCGCCTAACCGCGGCGTCATTCGCTTTGGCGTGCGGGGAAAGCTTAGTCCTAGGTATATAGGGCCGTTCGACATTCTAGAGCGAGTAGGAGATGTATCCTATCGTCTCGCTCTTCCGCCGTCGCTAAGTGAGGTGCATGATGTATTCCATGTGTCCCAATTACGACGGTATATTCCGGACCCGAGCCATATCCTAGACCATTCGGAATTGGTTGTTGGTACCAACCTTTCGTATGAGGAGAGGCCCGTGTCTATATTGGACCGGAGGGAGAAGATACTCAAGAACAAGACTATTAAATTAGTCTGTGTTGCTTGGGGTCATCACTCTCCAGGTGAGTCAACGTGGGAGCGTGAGGACGATATCCGATCGCGATATCCCTACCTGTTTGACTCGTGAGGTATAATGCCTTTCTTATGCCTTACGTTTTCCCTTCCTTGCTTGCATTGTATGATTGTATGATTGAACTGCTTAGTGTAACTTGCCTGTGCTTAGTGTAGCTTGTCGTGACAATCTCTAGCTCCTTGATTAAATTCCGAGGACGAAATTCTTTTAAGGTGGGTAGAGTTGTCACCCTCATTTCCCGTATTTCCTGTATTTTTCCCGTATTTCGTATTTTTACTCGTATCTGGATTTTTGGCATGTATTTTTATTTTTTCTCAACTTGGGGAATTTCGGTATTTCTCATATTTTAGGTTTTGGCATGGCTTGATTTTATTGGGTTGGTTCGGTTTGGTTTGGTTTATGGGTATTGGATCACCTTAACCTACACTACCCCCTCAACCCACCACAACTTCCCCTCTTTATATCCCCACCTACCACTCTCTCTCCTCATAACTTCCACCATTAATTTCCTTCTTCTTCTTCTTCTCCTTCCTCCACAACTCTCCTAACCCTAGGCAAGTGCACCTTGCCACTTCATGAGAGCCCTATTTTCTTAGTTCCTTTGCTAGATTAGGGCATGGTGACCAACATTAGAACTTGGTGTTTTGTGATTTGAAGTCTCCTTTGCTCTAGATCTAAGTTATTTCTATTTTCAAATTTTGTATGGTTTGAGCTGTTTTGGTTGGATTTTCTTGGGTTTTGATGTTTTCAAGTGGAAGAGCATTCAATTCTACCCAAGTTGGAACTTTAGAAATCTGGATTTGGAGTTCGGATGGCCAAGTTATGATGCTTTGAAGCCTTGGGTTCATCCATGGTGTTCTTGCTGTTGGAGAAGACTGTGAGCAGTGTATAGAGCTGTTTAACTCACGCACACTGAGCTACGTGCGCTCTTTAGCGCTGCGTACGCAGACTTGAGTACGCTTCCTGTTGGAAGCGTGTCTTCTTGAGCGTGCGTGACTTTCACGCAGCTGCTCCCTTGAGCGTGCGTGACTTTTCACGCAGCTGCTCCCTTGAGCGTGTGTGACTTTTCACGCAGCTGCTCCCTTGAGCGTGCGTGACTTTTCACGCAGCTGCTTCCTTGAGCGTGCGTGACTTTTCACGCAGCTGCTCCCTTGAGCGTGCGTGACTTTCACGCAGCTGCTCCCTTGAGCGTGCGTGACTTTTCATGCAGCTGCTCCCTTGAGCGTGCGTGACTTTCACGTAGCTGCTCCCTTGAGTGTGCGTGACTTTCACGCAGTTGCTCCCTGTAGCGTGCGTGACTTTTCACCTACGCTGCTCTCATGCGTGCGTGACTTTTCGTGTACACTGCTCCCCTGATCCCTTGCTTAACCGATTGGCTCTTGGAGTTTTGGTCTTATTTCTTTAAGCTTGGCTCTTCTATAGCCCCATATATTGATATTTTATTAGATATTTACGCCCATTTTATATCCTTACGCCTTTTGTCATAAACTTGATTTTACTTAATATGTTTGGAATGACTATTGTACATGGCATGATATGACAAGGAACTAGCATAACACGACAATGACACGTGGTGGTGCACTCCTGACATGACCAACCTGACATGATAGTGGCCCGTCGTGGCGCACTCCTGACAAGTACCCTGACATGATTTATCTTGATAACTTAACTTGACTTGCCTTGACACCGTGGGTGGTTCTTTCTTGCTTGCTTGATTAAATCCACTTGTCCTGTCTTGCATCATGTCTAGGATGGGACTCCTGAGTACCACGGTCAGGAGCTCCTACTAAAATGGATTAAGGTTAATAACTAGAATAACACAGTAGTCATGAAGAGATGACACAGCTACGGGCAATCCCGTTACCTGGGCGCTCTTGGGATCTGTAGCCTACCGTCGAGTAGGGCACATTTCCAGCACACCGTCGCGTGTTGCACCCTCTAAGTCACCTAAGGGTACATTTGTCTTCTGGGCGATGTACCCACCTGAATTCAACCCCTAACTTTCGACCTAGGTAACCTGGATGGTCTGCAGGGCTTGTGGCTGTGGAACAATCTCACTGCATCTTGTTAGTAATTAGGCCTGTGATAACCCTAGTTAGTTAAAGTAGTAAGCCGTAGTATCTGCTTGGCCGTGATTGATTGAGTGAGGTATAACCAGTTTAGCCATGTCTTGATCCAGTACAAGATTTCTCCCTGTCTTGATTTCTTGCATTATTATCTTGCCGATAAATGGTGGGAAACCAAGTTCTGTTCAGATGAAGGGTTACAACCCCGGTCCTTGTTTGGTTTACGGGTTGTAACCTGGCTATCGGAATAGTTCCATGGTTATCTCATCGTATATCATTCTGACATGTTTTCGTAAATTCTAGTTTTAATATTAAATTTTCTTGTGCTGATTGCTGGCTTTTGTTCTTATTTCGTGGCCCCCTTGTGGCACTTGCTCTTTCTGGGGTTGACCCAGCTGGTTTTGTGTGGCCAGATTTCGGAGCAGCTTCCGAGGATCTACCAAGCTTCCAGCCCAATGGTGGCGACTAGAAGGAACCCGGGCTACGAGTGGGTTTTCTATTTTGTTTCGCTCACTCTATTATAAAGTATTCTTTTGAGGCGTTTAGCCGACGAGCACCTGTTAGCTCGATGCACTTTTACTTACTGTCTGCCTACGGGCTGTAAACATGATTAACAAATCCTAGGGTTGATCATGTATGACTAAACTCTTGCTAGTCCTAACCTTTTGTGCGACTAGCTTCATGATCAGCTGAATATGTAATATTTGGGATGCCTTATTATTGTATATTTAATAATCATACATCTTGCGACCTGACTTACTTGCTTGTGATTGAGACATTAGGCTTGTTCATGACCATAAGAGACTGTTGGCTTGTAGTAAACCCTCATATTTCTAGACAGCCGTGATCGTATATTGTGGTGGTTTTCCATTCCAATATACGTAGCTGGCTATGTCTGCCCCCGCTCTTCAGTATTCTGGTTTTGGGGCGTGACACTTCTACGCCCAAGCCACCCCAAGAGATCCTTGCTTTCTTAATAGAGCCAGGGAAAACTCCTGAAGAAGAAGCATCGAGGATGGCTGTCTGCAAATTCTTCATGAGTTCAGGAAACGATGCCTTCTATACATTGGCTGACTATGTATTCAATAAGGAAGGGAGTGGCCCTCGTCCTTAATCTTTTGTCTTGAACAAAATAAATATAAAAGTAACTTTATTTTCATTCTTTCTTTCTTTTTTTTATACATAGTATTTTTAAGGAATTTGCCATTGATTGGCATCATGAGTAGATCTCCATTAGGCTTTGATAACCGATAGGCGCCATTGGAAAACACAGTCTCAATTACATAAGGGCCTTCCCATTTTGCTTGGAATTTCCCTTTGCTTTTATGAGTCATCACCATCGATCTTCGAACAGCTAATACCAGTTCGCCAATCTTGAATACCCTCTCTTTAACTTTACGATTGAAAGTTGGAGATATACGGGCTTGATATAGCTCAATATGCTGTTGTGCTTGAAGACGCTTCTCATCCAATCCTTCATGTTCTTGGAGTCGTAAGCGATCATTATTCTCTGTAGTTAGCTCATTAACAATGGCTATTCGAAGCGATGGAATCTGGATTTCCAATGGGAGGACAGCTTCACATCTATAAACCAATAAGAATGGTGTAAACCCAGTAGGAGTTCGGACTGTTGTTCGATAAGCCCATAAACATTCTCCAAGTTTCTCATTCCAATCACGTTTATTAGAAGAAACAAACTTTTTGAGAAGTTTGATGATCGTCTTATTGAAAGCTTCGGCTAAACCATTAGCAGCTGGATTATAAGCCGTAGAAGCCAAATTCTAAATTCGATTCTTATCACAGAACCGATAAAATGCCTGATTGGCAAATTATGGACCATTGTCATGAATTATTCATCGTAGAATCCCGAAGCGATAAATGACCTGGTGCTTGATGAAGCTGATCACATTAGATGTTTTTACTTCAGCAAGGGGAACTGCTTCTGCCCACTTAGAAAAGTAATCGGTTATAGCAAATATGAATCGATGTCCCTTGACAGAAGGATGGTTAATAGGACCAATGATATCCATACCCCAAGCTTCGAAGGGCCAAGAGGCTGCTGTAGGATGTAGAAATTCAGACGGCTGATGAATAAAATTAGCATGAATCTGACATGCTTTACATCTTCTGGCATAGTCTACAGCATCTGCTATCATAGAAGGCCAATAATACCCCATTCTTCGAATACGGTCTTATAATTTAGGACCCGGTTGATGAGCACCACAAATACTATCATGAGCTTCTCGCAGTGTTTGTTTGGCTTCACTTTCTGAGAGACAGCGCAGCAAGAGTCCATCATATGAACGACGGTATAGCATATGCAAAGACGAATCATAATAAATCTAAACGATCGTCTCTTGATTGATGCAGCTTCTTTAGGATCTTCAGGCAAAATCCCATGAACTGTATAATCAATGAATGGAGTTCTCCAATCCTTCTGTTGGAAACTTGACTCTGTGACATAACTTTGTTCAATATGCAGATTATTCTTCACACAGAACAAGTCTCGATCCAACAAAGTAATTGTATTTTGCCTTCGGATTGGGACAAGCCAAGTCTGCAGCTAAGCTAGCAAGAGCATCAGCCTCCACATTCTGAGAACGTGGTACAAATTTAATGAAGAATCCTTTGAATGAAAGGACCAACTCGACTACCACCTGATGATAAGGAATGAGATCAGGATTTCTGACTTCATAAGTCCCTCTGACTTGATTAACGATCAATTGTGAATCTCCATAAGCCTCTAGGAATTCAATATCCAATTGTTTTGCGACTTGGAGACCGATCAATAGAGCATTATATTCTGCTACATTGTCGGAGCATGGCTCATTAAGAGAATAGGTCACGATATATGACCATTTTGTCAGGAGAAACCAAGACGATTCCTTCCCCAGAGACAATATTGCCTTTAGGTCCCACTCGTGACGTTCCATCAAAATATAATTGCCATATGTCATTCTTCAAAGTCATGTTACAATCCACGACTTCATCTGGAATGTCCTCATATAACTTCGATGTTTCCGGTATAGGGTGAGTAGCTAAGAAATCAGCTAATGCTTGACCCTTTACTGATTTTTGAGGTATATAAACTATGTCATAAGGAGTAAGCAACATCGTCCAGGTGGCTAACCTGGAAGTTAAGAATGCTTGGTTTTCTCATCAATACTCGAATGGGATTTATTCTGGAGATGACATGAATAGTCTGTCCTGTCACATAATGTCTTATCTTTTGGACGGCAAAAACCAAGGCTAGACATTCTTTTCTACAGGAGTATACCTGTGTTCAGCTCCGACCATCATTCTGCTCAGATAATATATTGCTTGTTCATGACCCATATACTTTTCTGTGCAAGAAGAGTGCTAAGTGAATGATCCAAGGCTCGAACATATAACAAAAATGGTCTTCCTACTACTGGAGGTACCAGAACAGGTGGATTTGTAAGGTATTGTTTAATATCATTGAAGGCTTTCTGACACGCTTCATCCCAAACAAATGATACACCTTTCTTCAATAAACGGGAAGAAAGGTTGGCATCTCCCAGAGAGATTGGATATAAATCTTCTGATATAAGCAATACGACCCTGAAAGCCACAGAGTTCTTTCAGATTACGAGGAGGACGCATTTCACGAATTGCTTTAACCTTATCGGGATCAACATGGATAACCTGTGAGGTAATGACAAATCCTAAAAACTTGCCACTAGAAACCCTAAGAAAGACTTAGTAGGGTTATTTTCAATTGATGCTGGCGTATCAATTCAAATACTGTCTTCAAGTCCTGAATATGATCATTCTTTGACCGACTTTTAACAGCAATGTCATCTACGTAGCATTCAACTATTTTCCGTAGATGTTCTTGAAAGATATTGCTCATAGCCCGTTGATACGTAGCGCCGGCATTTTTAAGGCCAAACGGCATAACCGTATAGCAATAAACCCCAAGGGGTGTACGAAAAGCAGTATGCTTCTCATCTTCTGGATGCATTTTGATCTGATTGTATCCTGGGAATCCGTCTATGAAAGACATGCGTTCAAAACCACATGTATTGTCTATCATGACATCAGTAATTGGAAGTAGAAATTCGTCTTTTGGACAAGCTGCATTAAGATCTCGATAATCTATACAAACTCGGACCTTTCGTTCTTCTTCATAACAGGAACAATATTGGCAACCCAATTCGAGTGTTGTTCTTCACGAACAAACCCACATGTAATCAACTTTTTGACTTCTGCTTCAATTGCATCCATCATATCTGGTCTAAAGCGCCGTTGCTGTTATTTTACAGGCTTGACATTGGGCAAAAAATTGAGTTTATGAGTAGCAACTTTAGGATCTAACCCTGGCATATCCTCATAACTCCATGCAAAGATGTCAATATATTCTTTGATAAGTTTTATCAACTTCTCCTTTTCAACTTCGGAAAGATGCTTACTGATGAATATTGGTTTGGACGTAGTTCCATCTCCAACATCAATATGGATAACCTCATCTTCTGTAGGTGGCTGTCGCTGTTCAAAACGGAGTTCCCACTGAGTATCCATCTGTTGAGCCCAAGGATCATTCTCAGATGGCTCTGATTCACCATCAATTTGAACCATGTTGACTGAGAATATTTGTCTGGATTCATCATATGAAGAATGAGATATATCGGATTCGACGAATTGGATTTCTTTCGAATCTGATGACTACGAGGAATTAGAAGAGAATTCTTCTTGTATATCATCAGTAAACACATGGGATAGATCATATCCCAAAGGAGGAAAAGAATTTTCCTTATGATCAATGTATAAAGTTTTTTCTGGCTCTATGTCGCCTTTATATTGATGACTTTGCTTATCCGAAGATAAAATCATTCTTTCAATAAACTTGACAGCCATATACTCGAAAAGGAAATCTTCATTGATATCAAAAAGTACAGAATGATCAATATTTACATCATTTACAATCTGATTACTATGCTTCGGATTAATCAACAGTGGACCATTATCCATCTTCTGCGTAGATTTGCCAAGATTGACAATCAATGGTGGTTGTGGATTATTCGTACAAGAAGTACGCCCTTTGACTTTGATCACAAAAGGTTGAACTTGGTTCTTAGCAGGAATATTTATTGATTCCTCGGATGAAGTTTGAGTTCTTCCTTTAACCTTGATTATCAAAGGTTGATCATTGACAGGTTGGGATTGGATTCGTCCCTTGACTATGACCTTCAAAGGTTGCTCTTCTGGCGGATCTTCATCAAGAGACTGATTCTTAGTAGATGATTGATCCTCAGCTATGTCTGATATCTCTTTCATATGTTCTTGTTTATAAAGCCTTGAATCAGAAAAATAGGCTTCGGCACCCTTGAAAGGATTGATATCAGCAAACTTAGTCTTCACAACTCCTTGGGAATCCACATACTTGAAGCATTGGTGGAGAGTTGAAGGCACGATATTATGCTCATGTAACCATGATCTTCCAAGAAGGATATTGTAGGATACGTCTAAGTTGATAACATAGAAGGTTACCATAGTTCGGAGATCGCCAATCTGAATCTGCAGACGAATCTTCCCCAGTGGTTTACTCTTGCAGAGTTAAAACCGACTATTGTAGTACTAGTGTAAGTCAAATCACTAGTAGGAATCCTCAGGGGTCTTAGCATACTTTGAAGAATTATGCTAATTGAAGACCCAGGATCAATGTAGATCCTGTCAATTTCAGTAGATCTAATATACCCAGTATAGCACAGAGGCCTGTCATGTTTGTTATACTTCAACAACATATCTTCTTGTGTAAAGGTGATATTGGGAATTGCTTCCATCACACTATGACATTGCGGACATGAAACTGGAGTATTATCAGGACTTTTGAGTTGAGCCAAGCATGAATCTGCCTGAAGTAGAGCTTCACTCAAAGTCTTCCTACTTTTTCTAGAAAGGCGAAGCAGTTCAAATATAGATAGTCTAGCCGGAGTATTGGCTAACTGAGCTAGAATATCAAATTTGTAAGGTTTCATCACCATCCCCTGACTGGAAGCAGACTTCAATGGAACGTCGAAATGTACTGCTTTCTATTTTCCCTTTTCAACCACCGAGGGTTTAGCAGGAACAGGAGAAGGTTGAGCTGGTAGTGTTTCCACTACATCTTCTGTTTCTTTAGAAGATCCTTCATAATCTTTGTGGTACTCTTTCCCAGATCTTGTACCAGCAAAAGTTTCTTCCTCAGACTCAAGAGAAGGAAGTACCATATTACAGGATTTAGTCTTCCTCCCTTTAGCCTTTTTCTTGTGAGGTTTGTTGTGAGGAATTTCAGAACCCAGTCCAACAGTGGATTTTTGATTTTGAATTTGTAAAGGAAGTCGTATTCCTTTATCATAATTCAAACCTTCTGCCTTCTGAAAGTCATAACCCATTTTCTTCATGAGAAGGACAGATTGCTGACTGTATAGATGAATGGGCAGTAGACTTTTAGCAAATGATTCCACAGAGGAAGAAGAAGAGATCTCTGTATCCACAGGAGAATGAAGAATCGATGTCTCTGTAGCCACAGGAGGAGAAGGATTCGGGATACGAGGAAAAATCCATGTCGGAGCTTTTTCATAAGCAGCGAAGACTTGTTGCGCCCGATATAAAGGAACACTATTTATGGCTAGCCACTACTGGCGAGTAAGCTTGAGCTTGGTAGGAGGAGCTAGACTTGGACGACAGATGTTCAGTCCTCTCAATCTATCTTCTAAAGGAAAGCCATCCCATAGCCGATCAAAGTCATCAGGATCTGGAATATCATGAAAAATCATGTTGCAGGTTTTAACTTTCTTAACCTTCTTGGATTTTGAAGTTTTACCTTCATTTTCCAATTCAGGCACTAAGTCAGGATGTACCCACATGATTTCACCATTCTTTAGTGTGAGTGGCAGCAATCCTGCATTTTCTTCTCTGGCAGGCGGAATATTCACGATCTTCATTGTCGCCTTCGAAATTGGGGTAATTCCATCTGGGACTTGTTGTGGAGGAAAATCCCCGAATTGAAGAGAAACCATATTGGTTGTAACCGTATGGTCATCATTAGTTAAGGCGATAGCACCGCCATTTATCAGCTCTTGGATTTTCTTCTTCAAGACATAGCAAGCACTGGTAGGATGATTAATGTATCTATGATAGATACAATATTTGGGATTATCAGTCAGATTCACCTCATTAGGCCTCTTTGGCTCTGGAATCTGAAGTTTGCCACTCTTCACCAGACACTGAAATATCCCTGGGATATCACTCTCATCAAAAAAGTATTCTTCCTTTGGCCTGGAAGACTCCTGACTATTCGACATCGTTTTATTCTTGGAAAGATTAACCATGAGGGTATCTTTTCCTTTCACATTACGATTACCGGGGTTATTACCAGGATTACTTTTCTTTCCTCTATCATCTGAGGCAAAAATTATCCCATGTTCACGAGCCAACATACCATTGGTCTTGGCAGAAACTGCTGCTATGATGAACGAAGCCTAATCTGTGAATTGGGAACCCGTGAAAACAGCGATGGATGGTCGCAGATTCATCTTGTATGTATCAATCAATGCTGAATCTGGCATACCAGGAGGCATCTTTAGAGTAGCCTGTCGGAAACGTTCGATGAACGTCCGAGTATCTTCTTTCTCCTTTTGTTTGATTTCTATCAAGGAGGACATGTTCATGTCCATACCTCCTTCATAGAAGCGGGAGAGAAATATTGCCTTGAATTCGTCGAAAGACGAAATAGAATTATCGGGTAAGCTACGATACCAGTCGTAAGCTGAACCCGTCAGGCAGCCGATGAACACTCGAGTGAGAAGAGCGTCATTTTTCTGCAAGTGCACAGTCATAATATTAAAGTAATTGATATATTGACTGGGAGATGCTTTTCCATCGAACAAAACCATAGTTTGTGGCTTGAATTTCGGTGGAAAGGGTACATCATTCCAATGAGGAGGATAAGGTTGCTTAATCCCTAACCTCTGGAGTTGATCCTTGTGGCTCAAGACTTCAAACTGTGCTTTGAGTTCACGCACTGCTTGAATGGCCTCACTAGTTTGCGAAAGCACATTTGATTGAATAGTTATTGGATGTACCGTAATCCCCACCGAGATGGTACATCTTCTGGAATAATAGGATCTGGAGATACAGAATTTTGATTAACAGCAGGCTCTTGAATATTCAAAGGTATTTCAGCCCCTTGACTATCTTGAGTTGGTGCTTCTACTGGTACCGGTGTTACTACTGCCGGCTGAGCAGTTTGCTGATTCAAAATTATCTGATGCATGCTTTGTACCATGTTAAGCATGTCTTTCAGTGATTGCTCCACGGCAGTGAGACGTTGTTCCGTATTAGCAGATGATGTCTCTGGTTCATCTCCAACAGCGTAGGATTCAACCTCTCTTGAAGATATAGAGGGATTAGTATAGAAGTATAAATCCACACTATCGGTATCAGACTCAAAAGATTGACTACCCCCAGCTTCTGAATCAGAAATCTGCAATTGTCTTTGTCTTCTCGATCGAGTATTCTGATATACTCCTTCAAAGGAATGAAGAAGTCTGTTGAACTGTTGCTGACCTGGAGTTTGGGATATATTCCGTCTTGGACGTCGTCCTCTGTTAGTATGAGATGCCATGTTGACTGATGCATATGACAGCTCGTGTTCTTGGTCTTCAGCTTGATGTTGAGGCGAATTAAAACTTAATCGATCAAAAACTGACCGTTTTGAAGCCGAACAACAACAGTTGATCACAACCTGGTGATAATCACAATAATGTTTTTCTTAGGAAAATGTCACCGGAGAATGTCTATTCTTACGCTTTTGCATTAGCAATTCATGTAAGTCAGAAGGAGTGGAGGGAGTAGTCTTCTTTATTACATTAGGGGTAGAAAAACGTTTAGTACCCTGTGTATAAAGAAGATTACTGGCAGCATTCGCAGAACCAAATTGTACATTTCTACGCGTTTGGAGTTGTGTGCGTAAATCTTGAGATTTTATAGCACAAAGGACTCCATTTTCATTGTGTGTAATTTATAGATTTGGTACTTTGCGTAGAGCAGTATAAGAAGGCTGTTGGTATAGAACTGAAGTTTTACCAACATCATTTTTACGCTACACACGTTTAGGTACATTCACATTAGATGTGTAAACATCTTTGCAAATTTTATCTACACTGTCACAGATAGGAGACTTACCTTCACGCGTAGAGCGTAAAAATTGGTTATCTACCACGTCACAGACGGGAGATTTTCCTTTACGCGAAGAGCGTAACTTGTGTGTGTCTACCACGTCACAGACGGGAGACTTATTCTTACCCTCAGAAGCATTAGAGTCTGCCACATTACAAATGGGAGACTCATCTTTATGTACTGAGCGTAAAGGTTGGTTTTTACCCACTGAGCGTAAAACCTGGTTCTTACGCAGTGGGCGTGAAACCTGATTATCTTCACCGTTACAAACAGGAGATAAATCGTCACACTTTGAGTGCAACTCTGAAATAAGGACTGCCTCGTTACGAACGGGAGCCCCTACGACAGGAGTGGGAAGAATTCCCTTGCCACTAGCAGCAACAGAGCGATCAGAAGCTATTTTGGATTTAGGAATCCAAACTTTTCTTGCTTTGCGAGATTTTTGAACATTGGAGTAGCGAGAACCACCCCAGTTCGGAGCATTTCTTCATAGGCAGTCTGGTCAAAGTGTACAACCAGAGTCTTCTTGGTCGAACCGACCGAAACATTATCATATTGAGCAATTGCCTTCTCGTCGGAGGAGAAAGTCGTCCCCAGCAGAGTCGCCATTTTTGTTTCACTTAACAAAATGCCAGAAAAAAATTGGCTTTTGAAAATAAAACGAGAAAAAGTACAAGAAGTACAAATTTGATTATGGGAAAGTATTGATATGGAAGTCTGATCTGTAAATGATCACTTTGTTCCTTGGACCATATGATGATGATGAAGATCGCTGCTTGAAGTTGAACAACCGGAAGAACTAAGTCACCAGAAAGGTATCGACGCACTTGGGCACTGATGGCGAGGTCGAATGCTTTCCTGCTTTGCTTCACTCTGTTCTGGAAGAAAGGTTGAAGAAGAATGCTCTCGAAAATCAAAATCTCTAAGTTCTGATCTCTGTATTCTCTCATGTCTCTGTGTGTCCCCCTCTCTTGAGAAAAATAAGTCCATTTATAGGCTTGGGCTCGTGTGCGTAAAAACTCAGCGAAAGTTTCGTCTTTACGCCAACAACCGCCACCCACGACCAAAGTCATCCTCTGTATATGTTGACATGTGTCCCATCATTTCATTAAGAATAGGATGCACGTACACACGTTCTTCGGGATGTGTGGCATGAAAGCCATGTAGGCAAACCACGTTCTAAGCTGGTCAGAAGAATAGGGCGTAAAACAACCCCAATGTACTATGAGCGTAAAGCAGTAGACTAGGCGTAAAATAGCCCTGACATAGACTTCCCGCGTAAAGTGGTTGTTAAATAACCTTGAGCGTAAAAGTAGCTCAAATAGACTTTACGCACACGTCAACTGTTGAGCGTAAAAGCTCGTATAGTCTTCATGCGTAAAAGAAGCCATAGTGTGAGCGTAAAGTAGCTCAATCCACATACTAAACGACAAAATTGGTCTCTGTGTAAAAATAAATCCCTTTTAATTCTATGATATATGCCATCATTAATATCTCCATGTCAGAGTTTGCATTAAATGCGAGACTTGACAGCTTTGTCCAGCGTAAAAGTGGCTGATCTGTCCTTGGCGTAAAAGTCATGGGTGTAGACCCGAGCGTAAAATGATCTGCCTGCTTTAGGCGTAAAGTGGTTAGCCTTGTCTTGGGCATAAAGTATTTAGCCTCTCTGCGGCGTAAAGTAGATCAATTGGAGTGGAATGATCTATCACTTTGACTCTTTCTTTGAAGCACTTTTTACGCTCCTACAGCGATCATGGTTACGAATTCGAGAATGCTGACTTTGAGAAATTTTGTCTCATATACGGATATTTGCATAAATTTTCTTGTCCTAGGACTCCGCAAAAAATGGCTTTGTAGAACGTAAGAATAGAACTCTTAGCAAAATAGCTAGAGTTATGTTAAACCAATTCAGCGTGCCTAAATATTTTTGGGCTGAAGCTGTCAATACAGCATGCTATGTTCTTAACAGGGTTCTAATTTGACCTAAATCGAAGAAGACTCCCTATGAACTATGGTTTAATAGGACCCCCTCTGTTTCTTATTTTAAGATTTTTGGTTGCAAATGTTTAATTTTGAATACAAAAGATAAATTGGGAAAATTTGACTCGAAAGTCGATGAAGGTATTTTTCTAGGTTATGCGGCCAAAAGCAAAGGTTACCGAGTCTTCAATAAGAAATCAATGTCAGTTGAAGAATCAATCAACGTTACCTTCGATGAAATGAACAGTCAAGTGAATAATGATAGTGACGATGAAGACCACGATACACAAAGCAAAGCACCTACTGAAGCGGAATCCGAAACCAGCTACTTAGAGTATCTGTCAAAGAGAATAAAATTCATGGCTGACCACCGCAAGGACTTAGTAATAGGTGATATCACAAAAGGTATAAGTACTCATTCCTCAATTAGAGATATAGTTTCTAGTGTAGCATTTATTTCACAGTTAGAGCCTAAGAACATACAAGAAGCTTATAATGATATTTATTGGTTCGATGCTATACAAGAGGAATTGAACCAATTTGAACGGAATCAAGTTTGGGAACTTGTTCCCAAACCCATCGATCATCCGGTTATTGGCACCCGTTGGGTATTCCGAAATAAACTTAACGGGAATGGTTTAGTCACACGTAATAAGCCTCGACTTGTAGCTCAAGGATACAACCAAGAAGAAGGTATCGACTACGATGAGACATATATATACCCCATTTTTGCTTAGAATCCATTCGCATGTTTTATGCTTTTGCCTATTTTCATGATTTTAAATTATTTCAAATGGAAGTTAAAAGTTTCTTTTTAAATGGTTTTATAAAAGAAGAAGTTCATGTTGTATGACCACATAGTTTTACTGATTTCAAAAATTCTGAATATATTTTCAAGTTGAAGAAAGCCTTATATGGACTGAAACAAGCCCCTCGTGCTTGGTATAAGTGTCTACGCTTTTTTCTACTTGAAAAAAGTTAATCGAAAGGTAAGGTTGACACAACATTTTTAATAAAATCTTTGAATAGTAATCTTTTATTAGTACAAATTTATGTCGATGATATTATTTTTGGTTCTACTGATGAATCTCTTTGTCAAGATTTTTCTAAGTGCATGCAGAGTGAATTTAAGATGAGCATGATGGGTGTCACGACCCGCACCTGCTTTTCGGACGCGAGCTCGTGAGCAAGCCAGCTACGCATCAAGCGGACTCCAGCCCGACACGAATACGTAAATGCTGTCACGGCTATGGTAAACTGCCAAATCATGGCAATGCAATCTATATCTCAATCCACAATAAGAATATGAAACATGAATGAACAATTATGGGTCATGATCTGTAGCCCATTAGCATATTGTCCATTTAGACTCCAAGAATGATATGAGTCTATAAAATAAGCAGAATATATCATGGTATGGAATATAAAGCACGAGAGGATAATAAAAAATATCACAAGCAAATACCTGTATCCCTGTAGGTGTAATCACTACCATCATGAGCCGCTAACTAATTCCATGCAATCAGCTACCTGAAGAAATCATCAGGTCCTCAGGGGACATAACAAGATACATAAAAATATGCTTATCTAACAGTTTAATCATACAATAATATAAACAGGGAAAGAGATAGAATCATGACAACTAACTACTGACAGAATGATCATGAACACGGGTACAAGAAATACTATGCATAAATGAACTGCTGGATGAGAACAAGAGAAAAACATGTCACGAGATCAATGGATACTCAAACCCTCGCCCCTAGTGTGGACTCGCAGGTTTGAAACAACTACTAACCCTCGCCCCTAGTGTGGACTCGTAGGTTTGAAACAACTACTAATCCTCGCCCCTAGTGTGGACTCATAGGTTAGCTTCAAGAATCACCCTCGCCCTAGTTTGGACTCGCATGTGTGGACAAATGACTACTAGCCCTCGCCTCTAGTGTGGACTCGCAGGTTAGCTTCAAGAAATCACCCTCGCCCTTAGTGTAGACTCGCAGGTGGGAATTCCAAAATAAGGTACTTTCACGACCCGCACCCGCTTTTCGGATGCGAGAGCGTGAGCAAGCCAGCTACGTATCGAAGCGGACTCCAGCCCGACACGAATACGTAAACACTGTCAAGGCTATGGTATACTGCCAAATTATGGCAAAGGTAAATCTATATCTCAATCCACAATAATGTACGAAACATGAATGAACAAGTATGGGTCGTGGTCTGCAGTCCACTAGCATATATGTCTGATAAGACTCTAATAATGTAACAAGAGTCTAAACTGAAACAGGAAACAGGATATCTCATGATAAGGTATGAAGGCACGAGCTGATAATAAATGCAATACGATACCTGAATCCCGCAAGCGTATCATCCCATCCGTCATCCAGAACTAATAGCTATCTCCATGCACTCACTAAACCTGAAGAGATCATCAGGTCCTCAGGGGACATAGCAAGATACATAAAAACATGCCTATCTAGCAGTTTATCATGCAATAAAGAAAATACAAACAATAAACGGGAAAAGAACAATCAGCACGGAAACATGACTATACTCGACTGGAAGAACCACTACGCCTAAACGAACTGCTGGAGAAGAACAGGAGGACACGATATCACGATGTCAATGGATAACCAATCGAATACTCAAACCCTCGCCCCTAGTATGGACTCGCAAGTTTGAACAACTACTAACCCTCGCCCCTAGTATGGGCTCGCAGGCTAGCATGACCCTCGCCCCTAGTGTGGACTCGCAGGTGTGAACCATATACTACTAACCCTCGTCCCTAGTGTGGACTAGCAGGCTAGCATCACCCCCGTCCCTTGTGTGGACTCGCAGGTTTGGACATATAACTACTAACCCTCGCCCCTAGTGTGGACTCGAAAATTAGCTTACTAACTCTCGCCCCTGGTGTGGGCTCGCAAGTTAGCTTAACTACTAACCCTCGTCCCTAATGTGGACTCACAGATTAGCTTACCAACTCTCGCCCCTGGTGTGGGCTAGCAAGTTAGCTTAACTACTAACCCTCGCCCCTAATATGGACTCGCAGGTTAGCTCCAAGATTTCAAGATAAGGAGGTAAAGCAGTTCCGATATGACTTATTCATCCTATGATACGATACGACTCACGACACGGTACGAGAGGGAACCAATCCGATAGAACCACGACATCCAGTCAAGCATGATAACGATAAAAGAACACGACTAATAAACCAGTAAACACCGTCTAAAGTAAAGCATGCAAATCAAAGAACTGTAATAACTAACTGATAATATATAAAGATATAGGGATTAACTAAACATGTAAATCATGAACAACTAGAGAACTATATGTATACTAGCATGCACGATGCACAAATCTTGTGTCAATATCAACTAGTAAAACTGTATAATAATAATAGAAATATGCATGTAAATAAACTGTAGAGGGAGGCAAGATATCTTGCCTGGAGGTTGCACGCAGATCCAACAAAAATACAGTCAACTACCAAGCCATGCAGTCCAAGTCCTAAAAACTATCTCCGAAAGCTGAAACAAACATTACCAATGTTCTCAGAAT
>JANAVB010037818.1:7663321-7668788 GCA_029216955.1 Iris pallida | reverse complement strand
AGTCAAATTAGCTAGGATTGCCTGTCCTTAAGTCCAATTCTGGACACAGAGGCAAAACGGTAATTTCGGGCAAAAACGATGTCCGCCGTTGGACCCGCTTGCACCGAAAAGCGTGCCAGAGTCAATGGTCTCTAAAGTCGTCAAACTACATGTCTACGGATTCAGTTTTTCGATACGAACCCAATCGTATGTCCAATTTTAGATTCCGGTGGACCGTGCACAAAATTACCCGTTGAGTCGGACCGTGGGGCCCGCAAAACGGCAATTTTATCAACTGTCTCAGAATTGGACCAAATTGGCATACAGGACCATAAAAATGATACGGTCCTGTTGGTGCAAGTTTCGTCTCGATCTGACGAGCGTGCACAAAGTAATTGAGAAATTTGTACAGAGGCCGATACGGGTAATTTCGACGGATACGCATCAAATTCTTCGCGCACACGCGACCAATTTGAATTCCGTCAAAGCCCACACGACCATGAAACCGTTACGCACCATTCGATGCCTTCGGTTCGCGACCATGTAGCCCGGATTGGCGGGACGCACGTCGTATCGAAGGTTTTCTAGATTTTCGGAAACTATTTTCACAGTTTTTCCTCGATTTTTAAACTGATTTAATTTACTGGATACAGGGCTATAAATTAAACTAATAATAGGGTTTACATCTCGGTTATATTGTCTAGAAGTTTGTTCAAATAGCTTTCGAAAAATCATCATGGATTATCGGATATTCGCCTTCCAACTTAGCGGAGAAGTCGCCAAAACAGGACATGTTTTCTATGGGGTTTTTTTCCGACTTTCAGGAAAGTTTTTCTTCCCAGATTTAATAATAGACCTAAAACCAGTAGATAGATCTCCTAGTCGGTCATGTCTACTAGGCGTAGGACTTTACGGAATCGAAAATGATGGTTCCTATGTCGAGAGGGGTGTATGCGAAGTACCTTTCTTGAATGCACTGTCGCTGCCGGTGTTGCGGTTGCCTCCGAGCTCTCCGGCGATCTTCGACTCCTCGCGTGGCGGCGTAGGCGACCGTGGGGGGGTCGTCTGGATAGGGTGGCACTTTGTTTGTTTAGGGTTTAGGTGTTATCGAGAGAACCCCCCCTCTCGTTCTCGATACTTATATTCGGTTTAGAACTAGAGTCGGCTGTACATTAACAGGGGTTGGGGGTGTCTCGGCCTAGCTGGGGAGTTCGGCTGGGAATGAGAGTTACTACAGTGGGTTGGGGCCGCTGTTGGGCTGGGACTAGCTCTCGGTTTGGCAGGGTTGTGGGACCCTGGGCCGGGCTGGGATGCCTGGGCCTGTATTAATTCGTTTTTCTTTTCTTTTTCTTTTAATAACTCTATATATATATTCATATATGTATACACATGTATGTATACGTATATTCACATATACCTATATACGTACACATATACATTTATATATATATATATATATATACACATAATTATATACGTTTATATACATATATTTATATATATATATATACACAAACACTATTATATATATTTATATATATATATATATATATATACAAATACATATGATATAATATAATATATATTTATATATATATACAAATATACATGTACATCGTATATATTTATATACACATACACATATACATTATATTTATTTGACAATAAAATAATATAACCGATAAAATAATAATATTAAATAACAATCACAATAAATAATAATAATAACGAAATTTAATAAACCAATAATGGTATATATATATATATATATATATATATATATATATATATATATATATATATATACATATATATATATATATATATATATATATATATATCATTTGTACAGTCTACTAGTCCTAAAAATGTACAAGGGCAAATATCATTGAATATAAACTAATAATGATATTTATAATATTTAAATACGAATACTTAGAAATATTCAACATTTTCTCAAAATGGAATACAACACAATCTTACAAAATATGTCAACACGAATGTCATTGGACGTCTCGCATGACTACATGGGCTTGAGCTAGTTCGGCCCAGTCCGGGCTGGATTGGTATAACTGATTTCCCTAAAACACTATAATATAAATAATAAATAACTAAACTTCGGTAAGGATTAATTTGCGACTTGGCCTGGTTTTCCTAGTTAGGACATCACTATGGCTCGGCCTTCCCCTGCCATGGCTAAACACTTGTCAAGGCACGCCATTGCACTATTCGTGCCATGATTCCTAGTTATCTTGTACTCCAAAACTCATCTGTGGCTAAAGTCATATCGTAATAATTATCTAAATAATTATTTGAAAAAATTCTAAAATCACTATTTAAATCAAATAAATAATAATAAAAATATTTTAAAAAAAAAATTCCAGGAAGGGAGGCTACAAATCTACCCACCTTAAAAATAATTTTGTCCTCGAAATTCTAATTCATAACTATTTCTTAACATTTTAAAGTCCACTATTACCTTAATCTTCTCAATTTAATTCCTCATAAATATTTTATAACCTTCTCTAGTCATTCCGTAACTACGAAACTTCGTGGACTTCTACCCACCTTTGGTCACACTACTCCTCAAAATACGGTCACTAAAGTCTTATGGTCTTCTAACTAGTTGCTAACAATTCTACCGGCAGATATCTAGGCATATGGCATCTATAATCCTCATATCTATAAACAACCAATATTCAATATTCAGACAATATTATACTATATCTTAAGAATTTTTTGATGAATCCTAGACAGCACGATCATTCGTCACCCCGGAATAGGAAGGGACGGGAATCAATGGTACGGAAGGAAATGAAGTATAATCGAGAGCGAATAAGGAGTTTTTAAGGACGTTGAGAATTTCTAGGAGAATTTTTATGGCAGAGTGGATTGAGATTCCTAAGGTTTAGTCAGATGCGCAGGCTCGTATCAGTACAGTTACGTAACCGATACGATATGCTCTGACCTGTATGGGCCACCAAAAAAACTTGTCACGACCCGTACCCGCTTTTCGGATGCGAGTGCGTGAGCAAGCCAGCTACGTATCGAAGCGGATTCCAGCCCGACTCGAATACGTAAACGCTGTCAAGGCTATGGTATACTGCCAAATCATGGCAAAGGTAAATCTATATCTCAATCCACAATAATGTACGAAACATGAATGAACAAGTATGGGTCGTGGTCTGCAGCCCACTAGCAAATATGTCCGATAAGACTCTAATAAAGTAACAAGAGTCTAAACTGAAACAGGAAACAGGATATCTCATGATAAGGTATGAAGGCACGAGCTGATAATAAATGCAATACGATACCTGAATCCCGCAAGCGTAGCATCCCATCCGTCATCCATAACTAATAGCTATCTCCATGCACTCACTAAACCTGAAGAGATCATCAGGTCCTCAGGGGACATAGCAAGATACATAAAAATATGCCTATCTAGCAGTTTATCATGCAATACAGAAAAATAAATGGGAAAGAAACAATCAGCACGGAAACATGACTATGCTCGACTGGAAGAACCACTACGCCTAAACGAACTGCTAGAGAAAAACAGGAGGACACGATATCACGATGTCAATGGATAACCAATCGAATACTCAAAACCCTCGCCCCTAGTGTGGACTCGCAGGTTTGAACAACTACTAACCCTCGCCCCTAGTGTGGACTCGCAGGCTAGCATCACCCTCGCCCCTAGTGTGGACTCGCAGGTGTGAACCATATACTACTAACCCTCGTCCCTAGTGTGGACTCGCAGGCTAGCATCACCCCCGTCCCTTGTGTGGACTCGCAGGTTTGGACATATAACTACTAACCCTCGCCCCTAGTGTGGACTCGAAAATTAGCTTACTAACTCTCGCCCCTGGTGTGGGCTCGCAAGTTAGCTTAACTACTAACCCTCGTCCCTAATGTGGACTCGCATATTAGCTTACTAACTCTCGCCCCTGGTGTGGGCTCACAAGTTAGCTTAACTACTAACCCTCGCCCCTAATGTGGACTCGCAGGTAAGCTTCAAGATTTCAAGATAAGGAGGTAAAGCAGTTCCGATATGACTTATTCATCCTATGATACGATACGACTCACGACACGGTACGAGAGGGAACCAATCCGATAGAACCACGACATCCAGTCAAGCATGATAACGATAAAAGAACACGACTAATAAACCAGTAAACACTGTGTAAAGTAAAGCATACAAATCAAAGAACTGTAATAACTAACTGATAACATATAAAGATATATGGATTAACTAAACATGTAAATCATGAACAACTAGAGAACTATTTGTATACTAGCATGCACGATGCACAAATCTCGTGTCAATGATCAACTAGTAAAACTGTATAATAATAATAGAAATATGTATGTAAATAAACTGTAGAGGGAGGCAAGGTTTCTTGCCTGGAGGTTGCACGCAAATCCAACAAAAATACAGTCAACTGCCAAGCCATGCGGTCCAAGTCCTTACAACTATCTCCGAAAGCTGAAACAAACATTACCAATGTTCTCAGAATAGTCAAATTAGCTAGGATTGCATGTCCTTAAGTCCAATTCTGGACACAAAGGCAAAACGGTAATTTTGGGCAAAAACGATGTCCGCCATTGGACCCGCTTGTACCGAAAAGCGTGCCAGAGTCAATGGTCTCTAAAGTCGTCAAACTATATGTCTACGGATTTGGTTTTTTCGATACGAACCCAACCGTATGTCCAATTTTGGATTCCGGTGGGCCGTGTACAAAATCATCCGTTGAGTCGGACCGTGGGGCCCGCAAAACGGCAATTTTATCAACTGTCTCAGAATTGGACCAAACTTGGCATACAGGACCAGAAAAATGATACGGTCCTGTTGGCACAAGTTCTGTCTCGATCTGACGAGCGTACACAAAGTAATTGGGAAATTTGCACAGAGGTCGATACGGAGAATTTCGACGGATACGCATCAAATTCGTCGCGCACACGCGACCAATTTGATTCCGTCAAAGCCCACACGACTACGAAACCGTTACGCACCATTTGATGCCTTCGGTTTGCGACCACGTCACCCGGATTGGCGGGACGCACATCGTATCGAAGGTTTTCTAGATTTTCGGAAACTGTTTTCACAGTTTTTTCTCGGTTTTTAAACTGATTTAATTTACTGGATACAGGGCTATAAATTAAACTAATAATGGGGTTTACATCTCGGTTATATTTTCTAGAAGTTTGTTCAAATAGCTTTCGAAAAATCATCATCGATTATCGGATATTCGCCTTCCAACTTAGCGGAGAAGTCGCCAAAACAGGACATGTTTCTATGGGGTTTTTCCGACTTTCAGGAAAGTTTTTCTTCCAAGATTTAATAATAGACATAAAACCATTAGATAGATCTCCTAGTCGGTCATGTCTACTAGGCGTAGGACTTTACGGAATCGAAAATGATGGTTCCTATGTCGAGAGGGGTGTATGCGAAGTACCTTTCTTGAATGCACTGTCGCTGCACTGTCGC
>JANAVB010037818.1:7650821-7660821 GCA_029216955.1 Iris pallida | reverse complement strand
CCAATTTTGGATTCGGTGGGCCGTGCACGAAATCGTCCGTTGAATCGGATCGTGGGGCCCGTAAAAACGATCCGATCAACTGTCTCAGAACTGGACCAAACTTGGCATACAGGACCAGAAAAATGATACGGTCCTGTTGGCGCAAGTTTTGTCTCGATCTGACGAACGTGCACAAAGTAATTGGAAAATTTGCACAAAGGTCGATACGGTGAATTTTGACGGATACGTATCAAATTCGTCGTGCACACACGACCAATTTGAATTCCATCAAAGCCCACACATCCGCAATATCCATATGTGCCTTTGATGCTTACGGTGCACGACCACGTCGCCCGGTTTGGTGGGACCCACGTCGTGTCGGTGAATTTTCTAGTTTTTTGAAAATAGTTTTCACAGTTTTTCTCGATTTCACTCTGATTTAACTTACAGTATAAACCACTATAATTAAAACTAATAATTGGGTTTTAATCCCTATTAGGTAGTCTATAATACTGTTCAGATAGATTTTCGAATCTATTGGTGGACCGGTAAAGAATCGCCTTCCAAAACTGACGTTGGGACTGGGTTTTACCCTGTTTACAAACATGTTTTTCGTCGACTTCGAGTCGACTTATCGGCCAACATAAAGCATATAAATTCAAAATAATTTAAAGGAAATAATCTTATATAGGTTGGGGACCTACCCGAGAAAACGGCTCGTAAAACGATCAAGCGATCGTCGAGAGCCAATGCTGCGAACTCGGCCTATTCACTGTCGCCACTGCTACTGCTGTGATTACTGTTGCAACCCACACGCGCTCGCGCTACCTATCCGGCCAGAGGCGGCTGCCCCCCGGCGGTATACGGGGTCAGGGTGGCCGCACATAGAGAGGGGTGGCTGGCAGCGAGTTGTCGCTTAGGGTTTAGGTGATTCCCGATCCCCTCCTCTCTCTCGGTCTCTCCCTATATTACGTATATATAAAGGTCGGTTTGTGAACCAAATAGAGGGTGGGCCGGCTGGGATGGGCTTGTGGGCTCGGCCCACTGGGGAGGGTTTTAGGTTTTTATCTGTTTTTTTTCTTATTTTTCTTTGTATATATACCTATATAGACTAGCCTACATATATATACATATGCACACACACCATTTTAGATAAACAATAGGAATTTTATATAAGAAAAATATGAAGGAATCATCTATAGTCAATGGTTGTACTGCCCTTATTAATCTATTCACCAATATTTATATAAATAGAACTTCCATTGATATATATATATACTAATTAATACTATGTACTATGTATACACATATACACACATAAGTTTATATATAGCCTACAAATTTCCAAAATCTAAAATGACATTTTCTAAGAAAATGTTATAAAAAAATGTTATCATTATACTCGAAAACAAATTATCAATTTTATGCCAATACATATATATTATATCTATAACACTCATTTGTACAAAATTACTTATTTATCCACTAAAATAAACACACTAATTAAATTATACACATAACTATCTACAGGACACTTTTGGACGTACTACATATCTACATGGGCTTGGGCCTAGTTTGGGTCTAGTCCTGGACTAGTTTGGTATAACTGAGTTTACCATAAGTCAATAATCATAATAATAAATAATTTGTTTATTTATAATGGTCATGTCACAACTAGCCTGATTTTCCTAGTTAGAATACACCTATGACTCAGTCTTTCCTACCATAGCTAAAACACTAGTCAAGGCACACAGCTACACTATCCGTGCCATGATTCATAGTCGTCTTGTACTTCAAAACTCAACCATGGCTAAAGTTATCCACCGTAATAATTAACTAAATAATTATTTATAAAAAAACAAAATTAAAAAATCACCATTTAAATTCAAATAAATAATTAAAAAAATATTTCAAAAATTTTTGGGAAGGGGAGCTACAAATCTACCCACTTAAAAATAATTTTGTCCTCGAAATTCTAATTCATAACTATTCCTTAAAATTCAAAAAGAAAGTCCACCTTAACCTTGATCTCCTTAAAAAATTTAATTCCTCAAAAATAGTTTATATCCTTCTCCTAGCCATTTGTAATTATGAAACCTCGAGGACTTCTACACACCTTTGGTCACACTACTCCTCACAATACGATCACTAAAATTTATAATCTTCTAACTAGTTGCTAACAATTCTACCAATAGATATCTAGGGTGTACGGCACCTATAATCCCTCATATCTATAAACAACCAAATATTCAATAGTCAAGCAATATTATACTATAACTTAAAAACTTTTGATAAATCCTAGACAGTACGATCGTTCGTCCCCGAAATAAAGAGGGACGAGAATGAATGGTACGGGAAGCAAGGAAGTATAATCGAGAGGAAACATGGAGTTTTCAAGGATGTAGATAATTTCTAGAAGAATTTTCAAGGCAATGTAGATTGAGATTTCTAAGGTTTAGTCATTGTCGCAGGCTCGTATCAGTATAGTTACGTAACCGATACGATATGCTCTGACCTGCATGGGCCACCAAAAAACTTGTCACGATCCGCACCCGCTTTTCGGACGTGAGCTCGTGAACAAGCCAGCTACACATCAAGCGGACTCTATCCCGACTCGAATACGTAAACGCTGTCACGGCTATGGTAAACTGCCAAATCATGGCAATGCAATCTATATCTCAATCCACAATAAGAATATAAACATGAATGAACAATTATGGGTCATGGTCTGTAGCCCAATAGCATATTGTCCGATTAGACTCCAAGAATGATATGAGTCTATAAAATAAGCAGAATATATCATGGTATGGAATATAAAGCACGGAAGGATAATAAAGAAATATCACAAGCAAATACATGTATCCCTGCAGGTGTAATCACTACCATCATGAGCCGCTAACTAACTCCATGCAATCAGCTACCTGAAGAGATCATCAGGTCCTCAGGGGACATAGCAAGATACATAAAATATGCCTATCTAACAGTTTAATTATGCAATAATATAAACATAGTATAAACAGGAAAAGGACAGAATCAAGACAATTGACTACTGACAGAATGATCATGAACACGGGTACAAGAACACTACGCATAAATGAACTGCTAGATGAGAACAAAAGAAAAATATGTCACGAGATCAATGGATACTCAAACCCTCGCCCCTAGTGTGGACTCGCAATTTGAAACAACTACTAACCCTCGCCCCTAGTGTGGACTACAGGTTAGCTTCAAGAATCACCCTTGCCCCTAGTATGGACTCGCAGGTGCAGACAAATGACCACTAACCCTCGCCCCTAGTGTGGACTCGCAGGTTAGCTTCAAGAAATCACCCTCGCCCCTAGTATGGACTCACAGGTGAGAATTCAAAATAAGGTACAACAGTTCAGTCATGACTTACACATCCTACGACACAATAAACTCAGTCGAAGTACAGGTGACGACACGAAGCTAACTATGAACAAGGACTATATCTATACTAGCATGCATGATATAAATCACATGTAAATAATCAACTAGTAAAAATAGATAATAATAAGAAAAGCATATAAATAAACTGTAGAGGGAGACAAGGTATACTTGCCTGGAGGTTGCACACAGATCCGACAACAATATAGTCAACTACTAAGCCATAAAGTCCAAATCATCACAACTGTCTTCGAAAGCGAAACAGACATTGCCAACATTCTCAGAATAGTCAAATTAGCTAGGATTGGCTTTTTAAGTCCACTTCTGGACACAGGGGTAAAACGGTAATTTCGGACCAAAACGGTGTCCGCCGTTGGACCCGCTTTGCACCGAAAAGCATGTCAGAGTCAATGGTCTCTAAAGTTGTCAAAATATATGTCTACGGATTCGTTTTGATGATACGAATCGAACGGTATGTCCAATTTGGTTTTCGGTGGGCCATGCACGAAATCGCCCGTTGAATCGGATCGTCGGGCCCGCAAAACGGCGATCCGATCAACTGTCTCAAAATTGGACCAAACTTGGAATACATGACCAGAAAAATAATACGATTATTGGCGCAAGTTTCGTCTAGATCTGACGAATGTACACAAAATAATTAGAAAATTTGCACAAGGCCGATACGGTGAATTTCGACGGATACGCATCAAATTCGTTGCGCACACGCGACCAATTTGAATTCCGTCAAAGCCCACACGTCCGCAATATCCGTACGCACCTTTCGATGCTTACCGTGTGTGACCACGTCGCCCGGTTTGGCGGGACACGTCGTGTCGGTGAATTTTCTAGTTTTTTTAAAATAGTTTTCACAGTTTTTCTTGATTTTCACTCTGATTTAACTTACTATATAAACCTCTATATTTAAAACTAATAATTGGGTTTTAATCCCTATTAGGTTGTCTACAATACGTTTAGATAGACTTTTGAAACTGTTGGTGGACAGACAAAGAATACCTTCCAAAATCGACGTTGGGACTAGGTTTTACCCTGTTTACAAACATATTTTTTGTCGACTTCAAGGCGACTTATCGGCCAACATAAAGCATAAAAATTTGATCTAATTGAAAGAAAATAATCTTGTATAGGTTGGGGACCTACCCGAGAAAAAGGCTCACAAAACGATCGAGCGATCGTCGAGAGCCAATGCTGCGAACTGACCTATTCACTGTCGCCCACTGCTACTGCTGTGATTACTGTTGCAACCGCACGCACATGTGCGATCTTTTCGGCCAGCAAAAGCTCCCCTCGGCGGCACGCGGGGTCAGGGTGGCCGCCCATGGAGAGGTGGTGGCATGGCAGCGAGTTGTCACTTAGGGTTTAGGTGATTCCCGATCCCTTCCTCTCTCTCGGTCTCTCCCTATATACGTATATATATAATGGCCGGTTCTGTGAACCGAACAGGGTGGGCCGGCCTGGGATGGACTTGTTGGCTGGGCCTGGCTCGGCCCACTTGGGAGGGTTTTGGGTTTTATCTATTTTCTTTGTTTTTCTTTGTATATATATATAGACTAGCCTACATATATACATATGCACACACCCATTTTAGATAAACAATAGGAATTTCATATAAGAAAAATATGAAGGAATTATCTATAGTCAATGATTGTACTACCTATATTAATCCATTCACCAATATTTATATAAATAGAACTCCATTGATATATATATATATATATATATATATATATATCTAATATATATATATATATATATTATATATATATAGATATATATATATATATAAACTTAATACTTTGTACTATGTATACACTATACACACAAGTTTATATATAGCCTATAAATTTCCAAAAATCTAAAATGACATTTTCTAAGAAAATGTTATCAAAAAATGTTATCATATACTCGAAAACAAATTATCAATTTATACCAATACATATATTATATCTATAACACTCATTTGTACAAATTACTTATTTATCTACTAAAATAAACACGCTAATTAAATTACACCCATAACTATCTACAGGACACTTTTTGACATACTACATATCTACATGGGCTTGGGCCTAGTTTGGGTATAGTCCGGACTAGTTTGGTATAACCGAGTTTACCATAAGTAAATAATCATAATAATAAATAATTTATTTATTTATAGGGGTCATGTCACAACTAGTCTGGTTTTTCTAGTTAGAACACACATATGACTCGGTCTTCCCTACCATAGCTAAAACACTAGTCAAGGCACAGCTACACTATACGTGCCATGATTCCTAGTCGTCTTGTACTTCAAAACTCAACCATGGCTAAAGTTATCCACCGTAATAATTAACTAAATAATTTTATAAAAAACAAATTTATAAAATCACCATTTAAATCAAATAAATAATTAAACAAAATATTTCAAAGAAATTCGGAAGGGGAGCTACAATGGAGAGTTGAAGTTCTTCCTTGGACTGTAAATCAAGCAAACGACAAATGGAACGTTCATTAATCAAGCCAAATACACAAAGGATCTACTAAAGAAGTTCAATATGGAGTCAACAAACCACTTGGAACCCCGATGGCAACTTTAACTAAGCTTGACATATGAACAAGGCAAACCAGTTGACATACATAAGTATCGAGGTATGATCGGTAGTTTGTTTATCTAACTGCTAGTCGTCCTGATATAATGTTTAGTGTTTGCTTATATGCACGATTCCAAGCTAAACCTAAGGAATCACACTTGTGCGTTGTTAACGTATATTCTGATACCTTAACAACACTTCTTCTATCAGCTTGTCTATCCCAAAACTATGTCCTTTGACCTAACTGGTTATTCGGATGTTGATTTTGCTAGATGCAAAGTGGATAGAAAAAGTACTAGCGGAACGTGTTATTTCCTAGGAAAAGCTTTAGTCTCCTGGTTTAGCAAAAATAAAATGTTGTTGTATTATCAACTACTGAGGTTGAGTATATCGTCCGTAGTACATTATTGTGCACAAATTTTATGGATGAAGCAAACTCTAGAAGACTACAATTTGCATAATTCATATATTCCATATTTGTGACAACACTAGCACGATTAATTTGACTAAGAATCATGTATGTCACTCACGCACTAAGCATATTGAGATAGGACATCACTTTCTTAGAGATCATAAAAAAATGGAGACACTCATTTAGAATATGTTGACACAGAACATCAACTAGCTGATATCTTTACTAAACCTTTGGCAGAAGATAGATTAAAGTATTTACGTCGAGAATTAGGAATTTTAGATATCAATAATATTAATTGATTTTATTTATTGAATTAATTTTCAATACATAGTGATTTTTAGAGACAAGCTTGTAAAGGATCTGTCTGAAACCAAGGCCATAAGAGCTTAAGCGAAACGGAACTTAAGCATCCTGCGTGGATCTTCGCTAGCTGGGATAGTATCCCTATAGCAAATCTGAGATTATCAATGTGGAACGAAACTTAATTTGTTAAATAATTTTAATTATATTAATTGAAATTTAAAGAATTAAAGAGGTGAAAGGATTTGATAAATTGGATAAGTGGACTTTTTTTTGTAAAAAGCAGCCCAAACTAAAGTTCAACAAAGTTCAGGTCAAGATCAGCCCAAACTCGGCCCAAACTCGGTCCAAACTCGGGTGGCTTAGTTAACAGCCGACCGTGTGGGCCCTACTGCTCCTATTTATCACCCCTCTTCTTCTTCTTTCCCTACTACACGAATAGCAGCTCCAAACCCACCAAACCCTAACCCTAGTTTAATTTTTCCTCCCTACTTACTTTTTTTCCTCCAAACTTTGGATTCGGGATCTCGGGTTCATTCTCTACATCATACTAAATTTCTGGAAGGTATAATCTATATTTTTCTTCCGTCTCCTATTTCAATTTCTAGAACTTTTTATTGCGATGGCACCTAAATTCTTTAGAAAAGAAAGAAGAGTGATGAAGGATCATCATCCTCTCAACAACCTTCTATTTATCTCCAGTCCAATCGGACGATGGATCATTTTGCAGGTTCTCATTCGTAATGCTAGACCAATCCCTTAAGTGGTTTAGTGATTTTTATGATTGCACCGTCTGTGCCGGCGCCCCGATAAACTTTAATATTTTTTCGGACCATCTCAATGTTTTTTAATTGTTACAACTCAATGACTTAGTAGCAACTTTATTTCCTATCTATCTCAATGCCAGTAGGTTGTTTTATTGTAATTTGACTTATGACTATGGTGTTATTTCTTCCCGTGTCGGAGGAATTGATATTATGTTTGATGCGGACGATTAGCGGCAATCTTTCATATATCCAATGAAGGAGAAGCGCTAACTGACCTCTCCAAATTTGTCTTTACTCCTGGCATGTCTTTGAACACTTTGAAGCTTCTATTTGCTATCCCGGATCTTATCCTGTCGGCAAACTTAAGGCCAAACACTTGAGTTACTATTTCTATGATCTCCATAGGATTATCTTTTCAGTTATTCATCCAAAGCAGACTTCCACCGATTTATCACTACATTTGAGTTGTCTGCCATCTACCATATTCACTTTGGGATTACCTTTTCATTCCCAAAGACTATGATCGAGGTGATGGTACGTGCTCGCATAAACAAGAGAAATTTTGTTTACGTGATGTACTTGCCACTCGTCTTTCGGTACTCTAACATTGACCTAGAAGAGTGCAACATCCTTGCAAAACCTGTACATCTTAGTGCAGCTAGGTGTTCTGAGATTGTTGCTCATATTACTTCACCTCCTGCTCTAGCTCCTACCACTCTAGCCACTGATGCTCCTGCAACTGATTATCCATAAACTATTGAGGGTTTCTACTATATGATAAAGACCACATGCAGCTGACCCAGATTCTGCATCAAGCTACTCTTGATCGAGTTAGTGCTTTAGAGACTCGATGGACTGAACGGTTGAGAGATGATAAGTATCGTGACATCATCGCACTCAGGCCGGGATCTCTAACACACTAGCCGATCTCCGATTGCTCAGTCCCATCAGCCTGGCGGCCCTGGATTCTTTTCAAGGATCCTACCTTTTCTGGCTACCGTATTGAGGATCAGGAAGTATGCCAGTACTTCATTCCTGCAAGTACGTATGATTAGTTCAGATCTTATGGTGACCTGCTCCTACTTTTGGTGGTGATGGCGATGATGATGATCAGGATGTAGGAGAGGATTGATGTATCTAGATGTCATTGTCTTTAGCCTAGATATTATGTTTAGTAGATTTTCTATCTATTGTCAACATGTCTTAGAAATGTCTTACATTCTAAGAACATGTAGTATCAGTTTATGCTTTTTCTTTCTAGTTGCTTGTATGGATTAAAACTCTTTTAGTTTCATCTGTACTAAGTGGTTATTCTCTTATGAAGGCTAGTATTGTTTATTTTCTCTTTTTGGCAATATGCACATATCACATATTCATATTTAGCTTAAATACAGCTTCTACATTTAATACTCTGTGACATATCTGTTTTATTGTTGTTATCTTTTTTTCACATTTGTCTTTTTGTCGCATCAATGTGAAGGAGCATTTTGGTAAATACAACAGGAGAGAAAATACAACACTTGTCGAGAGGAGAGGGTACAACTACATACTTTAAGACTTTGAAGAAATTCTTTTGAACAAGATGTTATATCGGTCAGTTTTGTCAATTATCAAAATATGGGAAATTCTTGGCCTATTGGTCATGGTTGAACTGATTTTTATAATCCTCTAAACTCGTAATCGATATAAGGGTTACTCACAACAGATACAAAAACCAGTACTTCTACCGTTCGAGATTTGCACAGTCATCGCGTCTGTATTTATTTTTCTTCTCAAATGTATTTTACTATTTATTGAGTCTAGGAAATTATGTAAACCGCATCATACTGGCAAATAGTCTTAACTCATATTTTTAACCAAATCCAAAATTCATTTTGAAAAACATTCCCAAAAGCCCAACAGTTCCAAAGAGCCCAAAACATGTATTTAACCCTAGATTTTGACCAAATCAGAGAACCAGAGTTCGGACAGAGTTCGAACCGAACTCAGGTACCCTGATTTGGTAAACCTTATAAACCTGTTCTCCCTACAGATCGTTGCAACGGTCAAAATTTTGAACATTTGACATCTGAATTCGGTTTTTAGTAATCCTATAAATAGAGAAGAGTTTTTTTTTCTAATCACCATTCACTTTATATCTTTTATCTTAAGCTTTCTAAGCTATTCAAATCTCTCATTTTTAAATCCCAAGCATGTTTTACAACCTCTAATCTAATTTCCAGTATGGTACGGTCTATAGTTTCAGAGAGTGTAATCAGATACTTGATCCAGAAGTTCACACTTCACAATTGAAGTCGGTCGAGCACTTCGGATTTAAAACTCTTTGTTTGTAAGAGCTACAGCGCTCGATTATTGCTTGTCTTTCTAATAGTGGATTAAAAACTCGGAGCAAGGGTCCTCCAGCCTGACTATTCCTCACAAGAGGAAAACTAGAATATTTGCCGTATTTGCGTTTGCTCGCTGTCCCTCTCATTTACTACTTATATTACCGTGACTAGCCACTACGACACGATAGTGATATAGTAGTACTTATTTTTTAGTTGCTA
>JANAVB010037818.1:7605821-7645821 GCA_029216955.1 Iris pallida | reverse complement strand
AGAACCCTTAAAACACATTTGTAATAGAATAGGAATTATTAAAGCTTTGTATTCACAACACATGTGCAACTTGTCAAACAAGTGCAAATAAGAATATCCTATTCTTTGCTACAGATAAACTCTAAAGTCTTTCTCTCCCCGCCAAGGCATGTACGAGAAAAATAATGAAAGGCAGGATGGCAACCAAAGTGGATATATTTCTTTAAAGATGGTATGATGTAGTCTATTACCGACTTTATCAACATATGCCTCGATGCTTTTGTGGTCCAGTTTGACCAATACATGTTCGAGTAAGACTCGGGTTCGGGCTCAAGGTCATAAAGTGGTGCTTTGTTGGTGCACTTTGCACTTAGCACAAGTGGCACTTTGTTGGTTAATTAGACTGATTGGAAGATTTCAACGGTTATGGAAAAATTGAGTCCATTATTTAGATCCTTTTTTTGTGGGATTTGAATTTAATTCAGTTATATCTTTCCATTATTTGCTCCTATCTTTTAGCAATCAGTTGGCGACCAGGATTAGGTCCATCCAACTCTGTAAATACTCTCTTCGAACCTCCTTTGAGAACTTACTTCAAAATTGAGCGACGAAGAGAGTTGTATGGCCGTTGCCTTCAGAGTCCAGAGGAGTTCGGCGAGTTCGTACAGGAGGTGACGGTTTGCGTTTTAAAAGTACCTTCAGAACTTGCTGGTTCCTGGGAGCAGATCAAGGCCGAATCATGCTTTGAGCAACGGTGATTTTCATCACCCCGGCAGAGTTGCCTTTCTCTCTTCCTTCTTTTCTTCTTTTTCGAGTAGCTTAAGAAAATTAGAAGAACAAACTTGTTTGCGAGAAGTCTCTGAAATCCTACGAAATTAGGACAAAGAGAAAATTTATTTGGAAGAGGTCTATAATTTATTATCGTTCTTCCATCTAAGATCTGTTTCGGGAATAACAATAATTATTTGCAAGAGGTCTTTAATTTCTAATCATTCTTCCATCTAATATCTGTTTAGGGAATACACTACAAGAAAAATACTTTTTTATGACGGGTAAAAACCGTCATATATGACAATTTATGATGATTTTTTTGAAGCAGGCAACCGTCATGAACACGGGTGTTATAAAAGTTTAGAAAAACCGTTATATATGATATACTTATATGACATTTTTTAAATAAAAAATGAGATAATTAAGTCAATTTTATATAACACTAAATTTGAAAACGATATTAATATTATCATTATATATAACATATATGTCCGAAAGTGTTATGACTAAGATACATATACATAACACTTGCTAAAATGATCTGGTTCTGAAACTATTCATAAAACATACATGAAATGTTATAAAAAGAACTTATACATAACACTTTCTAATGTTCTGTTATGGTTATTCACACACATATATATCACCTGTCAATGCTTATAATTCAATGCGTTATAAAAAGCATATTAATTTCCCGAGACAACTATGAAATTTAACTAACATTTGAAACATTTCATTAAAAATATCCAAATATCACACCATCTTAATTACATTTCAAAATATATCACTTTTTTCCAACTTTTTTTTCACCAACATATCACCATTACATTTCAAAATCAAAAAATATATACATATTTCCCTTTTAGGGCAGTCGGCCCCAAAATATTGAAACATTGCATTCACCGATACCAAATAGTGATATCCCTTCAAAAGCCAACATTGTATATCCTTTAAAAAGTCAACACTGTACCCTACAAATAAAGGTAGTACAAACAAAATTATTGATTTTTCAAACATATAAGAAGACAAATAAGCTAACATGTCTCAACAGAGATCATCCGCAAAAATATCATTGCAATGCTGCAACGAGATCTTACAAATTTAGCCTAGAGATTTGTTAGCATTGAAGAAAGAGGAATTACTTTCAAAATATTATAGTAAATAAAACCTTTCTTCAGGTGTATATTTGCTCAAGAAAGAGAACATAGGAAAATGATATAAACTAACTAGAACTACATATCCAATCTGCAAAGTGCTCACCTTGTAGAATGTCTAGCTTGGGATGCATCTGGGTACATAAAAGTGCAGTCATGAAATTTTCCACTACCTTGGAAGCAAGGCTACTCTTAGAGATTGTCTTGTTGAGTCCATGTCAAACAGATATCACATACTATGCAACACTCAAAAATACATTAGGACACTAATACCATTGTTCAATACATATCCTGTCAAATAATGTTAGAATTTGTATAAATTTCCTTGGAAAACCATTGAGTCAACTATTTGAAGATAAGTTCAACTTTTAAAGCTAATAACACTGTGCAACATAATCTCAGACCCTAAGCAATTACGATTTGTAAGATTATATAATGTTATTAGAAAGACTCGAAATGATGGGTGTAAGAGAAGAAATCCAACAGACACATTGATGAGAAAGAAAGAAGTCATCCAGTTAGGCTTGGAGTACCCTTTATGATACAGTTTTATGTAACTCTTACAAGAATACAGTTGGGTCATGTCCAAGTTTGCTAGCGTAGTTGTCACTTAAGCTTGAAGAATTATGATAAGTACCTAGCTGAGCTTAGCTCTAAGAGGCTCATTGTAGTTGACATTGGCTTTGTTTGGCTCAGTATGTGAACCTTGTTATAGCAGAAATATGGCTCAGTGTGTGAGGAGGCATAATAGCAGTATCACAGCTTGTATATCTTGTAGTGCAGATTTTATCCCAGAGCAGTATGGCTCAGTATCAGAAACAACGTAATTGGTGTAGAAGCATGGAAAATATAGGGTTTAGGCGGTTCACAAATTGTCGCATATGTACTTCGTGCCAAACAGGTCCGCATAAAGGAAAGCCGCATGACAGATTCAATGCCTTATGTGGCCCGTCAACAAACAACTGCAGAAGAAAGATATGCGGCCAAGAGGAGCAGTTCGTCTGATAAAGCTGACAAGTCCTGTCAAAACTGACAAAAATAACAGCTCTGATATTTTGACAAAAAGATAAGACGTGAGACGTCACTAAAAGTAGGGTTCGTACGCTTTCATGCGGCCAGAAGGAGTATCACCTAAGCTGCATGATCCTTATACGGCTCAAACATATGCGGCCCCAAAGTCTCCATGTCGTATGAGCTTTATGCGGCCAAAATACAGAATCTATGCAGCTTAAATCCTTAAGCTATATGTGGGCTAAGGAAGTTTGCGACTTAAGCCGCGTGAGTCTCATGCAGCCCCACATGGCCGAAAACTGAGAGACCCTTGTGGCTCAAAATGATTCTTGCGACAGGACACGTGGCAGGCTGACCAAGTCTTAACTACCCAGATTTGCTTCAAAATCCCAACAAATCGATAGTTGGCGGCCAAAGAGTGGGTCTTCACGCGCTATGCGGCTCAACATACATACCATTATAAATAGCAGGGTGCCACACCCCTGCAAAAGGCTGACAAACTTCAAGAAAAAGGGCAATTTCTTCAAAAGCTAAAGACTGCGTCAGATAGTCCATGGAGTAAGGCAGAGTTGATAGCACTTTCCCGAGCCCCCACCGTCACCCCCCAGAATCAAAACTAAAAATTGTACTTAGATTGTTTCCTAAGATTTCTCTCTAGGCTTTTCTTTGTACAAGCGAGTTTGCAATCAATTTCAGTATTTTTGTAATACCTGTCTTTAATTTTTTTTTATGGCAAACACGATGGCGACTCTTCTGTGGACGTCCTTCTCCTCTGATGAGAAGCTGGTGACACAATTTGACGCGTCTAAGCTCGGCTCTACGCAGCAAATACTTGTGGTTCGTTTCGACCAACAAGCCTTCGAAGAAATGCTCTCTGAAGGGAGCGCCAGCCCGTCTCAGAAGCGAGCCAACCCAAAGAGAACTCGCAGGACGTCGGTGCACAGAACTGTTGCCCCTGACCAAGTTCTCGAAGAAGCTCCTTCTACAGCCCAAGACGGTGCCCAAAGCTCTCCTGCGGCTTTGCTTTCGATGTAGAGGACCCACTGTCCGCAAATCCTTCAGAGAAAAACACTACGATGCTGAGTTTTTGGGGGCACAAGGGAAATCTATGCGGATAAAGAAGAAGTCGCATAAGAGAGATGGACAGTCTGTCCATGCGGTAGTCAACTCTGGCCGCAGATAGACAACTCATACGACAGCCAACTCTGGCCGCAGGAAGATGGCCCATACGACAGCCAACTTTGGCCGCAGGAAGATGGCCTATGCGGCAGCCAGCTCTGGCCGCAAGAAGATAACTCATGCGGCAGCCAGCTCTGGCCGCAAGAAGATAGCCCATGCGGCAGCCGAACCTAGCCTCAGACAGGATGTTTCATGCAGCCCTGTCAGAAGCTCTGTGTTCAACCGTCTCTCATGCGGGCCCGACGCCATACGGCCCATTGAAAATATGGGATGTATTAATCTGGACTCTTTCTACTATGCTCCTTAGGGTGCTAATTCTAAGAAGTCTAGGGCAGTGCGGGCCCAATAAGCCCAGTCAACTATCCAAGTTGCTGATTGTCAGCAGGCCCCGTTGACTGTTACACGGGCTCCTGATAGAAAGTTTTACAGAACCACCCGCGTCCAGTCCCCCAATCTAACGGACATAGTGGGTCTTTAAAGTCTCCCTCCAACGAGCAAGTGCTTTTACTAGCCACGGATCAGGGAGCAAACATGATACCTAAGTACCCTGCGCTCGGGATACCCGAGCTCCCAAGTTTGGTACAAAGGTAGATCAGCTTGCTACCGACTTGCGTGAGGTGATTACTTACAAATGCAAGGTAGTAGCATTGGCATGCAATGAGTCTCTCTCGGGACATCATTACACCCAAGTCATCATCAACTGCTGCTACGATAAATCAGCAGCACCTGAAGGTCAGCAGTCAGTTTTTCAACGACTGTAGCAGCATGCACCAATCCGACAACAACTCAAGAAACATGTGCAAATTTTAGGAGACGGGGAGTTTCCTCTTGCCTCTTGTAATTCAACTCAGAAGGTTCACAAGGGAGGAAAGAATACAGGCTCTTCCAGCCCGGCGATCTCAGCCAGTATTGCAAGGAGACCCTCATATGCAGGGTTGCCACTGACAACCACAGGGGGTGTCTATTTAGGCACTCGATCCAAAAAGAAGCTTCCAGCACCCGGGGGTGCACCTTCGGCCTCCTTCAGAGTAGATGAAGCTGGGGGTAGTAGTCCCCTCAATATATACGACAATCTGGTGTACCATGAGCAGACACAGGGGGTAGAGATCCCCCAGGACTGCACAACAGACTTGGATTTTCCTGAGGGCCACCACCCTCACCAAGACGATGCGGCTTCCTACGCAGGGGGTAGCACCCCTTCCGAGTCCGAAGAAGATAATATTTCGACATTCCCCGACGATTTCTCTTTACAAGGGTATGACACAAATAGCACCTCTGCTACAATCCTTTCCATCTCTACCCACGTGAGGACAGTCTTTATGGATGAAAATGATCATGAAGAATCTTCTGACCGACAATGTCTAGAAGTACTGGAAGCCATGCTTCTATCCTTGGTCAAGTTCGTGGACAAAATCAAAGCCGCCTTGCTAACTCAACCAGCAAGGACGCCCGGACAAACGAGCCTGGGACCCACAGTCAACACGGACTCCAATACGACCGCCCCTCCTCTGGGTGATGATCACTTTGGGGCATCCATTCCTTCAGCTGCAGATGAAGCCAAGGAGGCAAGAAGGGAAGTCTAGGAGCTTCGAGCAATGTTCAATGCCCGAGACTCCTCTCGGGACCTCAGAATACGACAGCCGTATCCCGTTGTATGGAGAGATGTGCCTTTTCTACCACGCTACAAGCCGTTCCATATCGATTCTTATGACAGGAAGACCTCTGCTAGTCAGTAAATGACTTACTTTGAAGTCACAACCGACCACTTGTCGTATAGTGACGCCAACCTTACGCGATTATTTATTGGAGTATTGGAGGGGATCGCGTTTGACTGGTACCGCAACCTTTCTGACAACTGCATCCATTCTTTTGACGACTTCAAGCACATGTTCCTAGAAAGATTCTACGAAGTGGGGCATAATATAACGATGTCATCTCTCATGGACGTCGTTCAGGAAGAGAGGGAGCTAACCAGAAACTATATCGAGTAGTTCCGTCAAACCGTAATGAGATTGCCCCAAGGCAATCCAAAGAGCTCCTTGATTAAAATCTGCCAGAAGAAGTTACTCCCCGCAATTAGTCTCTGGATGGGTGACGGTCAGTTTAGGGATTAGACAACCTTCATCATAAGTGCTACCAATACAGAGGCGAAGTTGAAGAAGGCTCGCCAGCTAGGATTACACATCCCAGACAGAGAGGATAAGGGCAGACGTCCTGGTTCTACCTCCAGCAACAATAACAGTGGTGCCACCTCCAACTGGGACAATAAGGGCAAGCAGGCCATGGTCACTGATGCGACCCAGAAGCCCAAACAAAAGTAGGCGGAAGGTCTGTGGCCCAAGATGAATTACTCATTCGAAGATAGTCATGTCAAACCCATCTTCGATATGCTCTTGCAAGGGGGTAGGATCCAGCTCCCTCCACCAAGGCGTGAGCCCCGAGCGACAGAAATGGAGGACCCAAAATATTATCACTTCTACCGTTATTTTCATCATTTCACTCAGGACTGCTTCCAATTAAAGCGGTATATTCAGAGTCTTATCGAATCCAAAGCTCTGTCGATAGACTTTGAAGAGGTTACCGTGTCAGCGAACATGGTGTCAATTCAGTTTGGCGACTTCCCACCAACAAGCCCTCCAGACGGGGTAATACCTGTCCCCCGGGCAACGATGGAGGTTACTAATCTTCTACCCGTTCGGAGCCAGACATCTGGATTGGTACCTCTTACCACATCGCGAGGAGAGATTATGTGGGTGCACCCAGACTTAGTGCCCGAAGTTATCCGGGAGGTGTCATCTCCTACCAACAAGAAAAAGGGCAGGAAGTCTAAATCCTGCCATACAATTTTAGCTGAGGCTGAAGAAGCTGCAGCCGTTGTTACCCGGTCTGGAGCATAAGTCCAGCCCGCACGGGATAGTTCAGTCGAAGATCCTTAGCCGGCAACGTTCCTCCCTCTGATGTTCCAAGGCCATCTCAGCCTCCACTGGCGGATAAATCCAAGCCAAAGGAAACCCCTTCGACAGATCACTCCGTAATGATGTACCTCAGGGACTGGAGAGACCTTACAACTTTGACATATTAGCACAATTGGATAATACGCCAGCAAAGTTGTCGTTATACGAGCTCCTAAGGCTCTCCAAGGATCTTTGTGTCGAATTAAGTGAAGTACTCCAAAATGCTGACGCCTACTTAGCTCAGGTCAAGCCTCCAGGGGAAGACCCGCCAGCCGATCTACAGGGCAGCGATAACATATATGCAATGGCCAACATCATATTTACTCCACAGGACATGTTTATCAAGTCCAGTCTGCATGATCGCCCCTTGTACTACACCTGATACATAGGCGACATCTAGGTGGATCGGATGCATATCGACCCTGGCTCATCAAAAAGTATCATCCTGAAAAGCTTGCTCCAACTTCTTGGCATCCCTATGCACCGACTAGCGGCGACCAATACTGCCATTAGCGGTTTAACTCATAAAGGAGCTATCCCCTAGGGAAGATCCGATTGAAATATCAGATTGGTGACCTGAAGACGGAGGTTACCTACTACATCATAGATGTAGACACCTCCTACAACATCCTCCTGGGACGTGCGTGGATATATGACTATATGATCGTGCCATCCACCCTTCACCAGTGCTTCAAGTATGTCAATAAGCACAGCTTCGTGAAAACTGAATTCGCCAATATCGATCCCTTCAAAGGGGTTGAATTTTATTATTCTTCGGAGGATTGTCTATATGACGAATCCAGGAAACATATAACTGACGAACTGGGGGCCATCACACGTCCAGAAGAACTCTTGAGAATTTGTCTCCAGCCCCACAAACCAGGCAAGGCCGTACCCCTTATCGTAACCTTGCATAAAGAGGTGCTCGGTTCTCCTGCCTCACCTACGCAGTTGGAACCAATGGTCATACGACTCTCGAGATCCAGCCAGGAGCCAAAACCTGTCATGGGGCCGATGGTGATCCGACTGCCAAAATCCAATCAAAGGCAACAAGAAGATGCGAGGCCCTCTGTAACGCCGATGGTGATCCGATTGCCAAAATCCACTCTAAAGCAACTGGAAGACACAAAGTCCTCTGCCGAGCCAAGTGTCATCCGTCTTCCCAAGACGAGCCGGCAACCAAGTGTCAATCTAACACTCTCAAGCAAGTCAATACTTCAAGCTGAATCCTTGGCGGTCAAGTTGCCCAAGACAGTATCCCGACCTCTAAGCTCGCGGGGGGTAGTCAAAGAAGACGTAGAACTCACCAAATATTTGGTTACACAGGTTGATAGCCCCTCTCCTGATGATGTAATTCCTGTGGACAAAATTCCTTATTTCATCAATAAGAGACTGCCGTTAGACTATTCTGAGTATGATAAGCCTAATCTAATATATGCTGTACGAGACTGTCTAGACGTTAGCCTGAACACACGGGTGACAACCGTCCATACCCTAAATCGACTTGCTCCCGTTAAAGGTGCCTACTTCCTGGTCCCAGACAGAAAAGGATAGGATCACATGATCATCTTTGGCCGAAAAAAGGTCCTCAATCTTTCACGCCACAAGAGTCCGATCTCAGACCCAACGCTAGAAGATTACCGCTCTACATGTATAGTCCTCAAGCCAAGTACTTCATACAAAAGTAGGGGTTCGAAACGGAGGCTATCCTTGGTCTGAATCACGACAGCGGTAGGCGATTGCCTCTACAGCTGTCAGCACTGGCAGGGAAACCTCAGGACCATCATCACAAATCCAGATGCGGCCTCGGGTATGTCACACCACCAGCAACGTCCAAAAGTTCTAATGAAGAATACGAGTGGCACTCTCAATCGTCTGAGTCACCCATTTATAACTCTGATAGCAGTATTGGAGATATATTTAGACAGACATTATCTGCCAACATGACATCTGCTGATGTCAAAGAGGAAAAAGAAGATCTACTTGAACCACTTGAGTTATAGCCGTGGGTCCAGCAATTAGACGCATAATAGTAGAAATGCTTTGAACTTCGTGATCCTTGTACCGAGGGCGAGGTTATGCACGTTAACCTCAGCGATGAATCCTCTCCAAAGCCAATCTTCGTCAGTAAAAGCATGACAGACGGCGAGCGGAAGTTGTTGTTACAACTCGTCAGAGAATACATCAACGTTTTGCCTGGAGCTATGAAGACATGCCAGGACTAAACCAGTCAAACAACAGCAGCGGCAGTTTCGTCCAGACATCATGAATTCCATTGAAGCGGAAGTAAACAAGCTTATAGCCAGCAGTTTCATCCGCAAAGCGCAGCACCCAGACTGGATAGCCAACGTAGTACCAGTCATCAAGAAGAACGAAAAGATTCGAATTTGTATCAATTTTCACAATCTGAATGCGGCATGCACTAAGGATGAATTCTCTCTTCCGATCACCGACATAATAATCGATAATATGTGTGGCTTCGAGCGCATGTCCTTTATGGATGGCTTTTCAGGATACAATCAAATCAAGATGTCTCCTGATGACGAGAAGCATATGTCATTCCGAACACCAATCGGCATATATTGTTATACGGTCATGCCTTTTGGTCTTAAGAATGTCGGTGCTACATATCAATGGGCTATGAGTGTCATCTTCAGAGATCATTTGTGCAAGACGGTGGAGTGTTAAGTTGACAACTTCGTCGTCAAGAGTCGCTCAAAAAATGATCACTTATGATTTTAGAACAGTGTTCGACCTCATGCGAGCACACAACCTGAAGATGAATCCCACCAAGTCTTTCCTAGGGGTGTCCAGCGGAAAGTTCTTGGGCTTTGTCATTACTTCCTGGGGCATTCACATAGATCACGACAAAACAAAAGCAATCCTGGAGATGAATCCACCAAGGAACCTCCGTGAACTCCGCGGCCTTCAGGAAAGACTAGCCTATATTAGGAGGTTTATATCTAACCTCTCAGGGCGATGTCAACCCTTCACTCAACTCATGAGGAAAGGTGTCTCTTTCGTATGGAACGAGGAATGTCAGCATTGTTAGGGTTATATACTAAAAGCATCACTTTTGTAGTAACCTTAATTCCTTAAATTTTGAATAAGAATCATATGGGCAAATGTTTGCATATTATATTTGTTGCAAGTGTTAATGCAAATGTCTGATATTCTATATTGTAGATAATATGGTGTGTGGTGTCACACAGAAGATCATATTATCAGTTTCCTATAGAGTATATAAATAGTTCACATCCTAGATGGACTTGGACAATCTATTGGAAAGGTTGTAGTGTAATCTGGTATTAGTCTATCTTGAATATAGGTTTATACTAGTACGCTTTGTGTGTATTGAACAGGACCACTTGAGGTTGTTCTCTTTGTACTGACTACATAAGAGAACAAACACCTCTGTTATTATGGATGCTTGTACTCTTAATCCGGATATAATAATGGACATGTATATGCAATATGCATTACTTTGACTCATAAAAGAGTGAGATTTATTATGGATCAACAACCTCTATGAATTGGGTAATAACATTGTATGTATGATGGGCTGTTGATTATAAATGGAATCCATGTCCCGATACATCGGGTTGATGATGTCCTCTTAAGGAGCTCATAAGGATTGTCATGTAAACCCTGCAGGTGGATTATATCCGACATGACAAATAAAGTTGAGCGGTACTACTTAAGGATAAAAGATGTCAAATCAATATAGTTGTCAGTAACTTAATTTGATCGACGGACATACGATATCTTAACATGGGGAGCCAAACGAGCATATAATAAAAGGAGTCCACAAACATAATTTGGGATTAGGGAGGTAGTGCAACAATAGCTCATTAGTGGACCGAGCTATTGTTAATGGACCTGGATTGTGTGTTCGAGCTGAACACGGGATATCCAGATCCGTTAGGAGGTCTAACCCTAATTTCTCCTCATGGTCCCTGCCGTAGCCTATATATCCTCTATTCTTTGGCCGCCAGATTACTGATCAGAAATCTGAAATTTTCTCTAAATTCGTGATTCACGTAAGGAAAGAAAGAGAGTGCTGCCAAGGAGAAGAAAAAGTTGGGAGATCGTCGCCCACACGACGTCCAACTCGAGGAAGGAATACGTGCAGAAGATCTTGGGGTCGTCCGCTCGAGATTGCCAGGAATTAGTTGTCTTCTTTCCGCCGCAGGTATAATTCGTGAACCCTAGTTTCCGCCTATGAAGGGTTAGAACACATATTAGATCTGTTTAACTTTCTATCGATCAATACGCACACCAAAGAAAGGGTCCTGGGAATCCCCAGTTCCATCAATTGGTAACAGAGCCACTTTGGATCTACGTATTGATTGATACGTCCATGTTGTCCAATAAAACTTGTGCTATGTAATAGTCGGTAGATGTAGATCTGTTCTAACTCAGTTTTGCAGGCATCTTAGATCCAACTATTATGGTCCAATGTATGTTTTTTGATTATGTTATTTAAACCACGGACATCTCGTGGATGTTGTTGTTGCTGTGGATGTAATTAAAATCACGAGGGTTGATCGTGCTTATTAATTTAATTTTTCAATCTAGATTATGTGTGAACTCCTTCGGGAGGCATAGGATTGATGCAATTTTAATTATTTTTTATCAATCGTGATGGCGGTAGTGGCTGTTTCTGACGTCGGACGAGATGCTGGTTTTGAGCAATCCAGAGGCAGACAGATGATTTTCGATGAAGGAATCGACAGCCAAAACCTAAAAAAAAAATTCGGGGCGCTGCCCCGAACCCCGCGACCTGACCAGGCAGGTCGAACTCCGTATAGATCTGCGCAGCACCAGATTTTGGATTCGGATAGTTGATGTAATGCCTGTGGTTCGTATTACGTATTTCTGGAATACATGTACGTATTTATTCTTGTAGTGCATGATTCCTTGTTTAGTTTTCTTCATGGTTTGGCTTATTCCTGGTTCGGGTTGGTTGGCCCGGGTTGGCTTGGTTCGGTTGGGATTATTTTGGTTCATCATGAACCATGGATAAACCCCCTACCTACCACCACCTTTGATATTTATTGCCATTTCTTCTTTCTCTCTCTTCATTGCTCATCTTCTTCTTCCCCATTACTTCCTTACCTACCAAAGAGAGGGAGAGAGAGGTCTAGGTAAGTGCACCTTGCCACCACTTGAGAACCACTTTTTATTTATTTATTAGCAAGATTAGGCCATGGTGATCAACATTAGAACTTGACATTTTGTGATTTGGAGTCTCCATTGTTCTAGATCTAAGTTTCTTCTATTTTTGGTTTTGCATGGTTTTGATCTATTTAAGTTGTATTTTTATGGGTTTTGATGTTCTTATGTTGGAGAGAATTGAATTTCACCCAAGATAGAACTTTACAAAGTCGGATTTGGACTTATTTTGACCAAGTTATGGATTTTTGAAGCTTTGGGTTCACCCATGGAGTTCTTGCTGTTTGGAGAAGACAGTGAGCAGTGCACGAGCTTTTTAGCTTGTGCCACTGAGTTGCGCGCGCTCTTTAGCGCAGTGCAATCCCCATACGCTGCCTTTTGGGAGCGTATGTCTCGCATACGCTCGCTTGCTTGACAAGGAGTCGTATGGAGTCCATACGCTGCCTTTTGGGAGCGTATGACTCGCATACGCTCGCTTGCTTGACAAGGAGTCGTATGGACCCCATACGCTGCCTTTTGGGAGCGTATGACTCGCATACGCTCGCTTGCTTGACAAGGAGTCGTATGGACCCCATACGCTGCCTTTTGGAAGCGTATGACTTGCATATGCTTGACCTGAGCGTGGCTTGACCTGAACGTAGGTTGGCTTGACGTAGGCTGGCCTGAGCGTATGACTTTTGCACTGAGCGTAAGGCTTTGGCTGACTTGGTCTTAAGTCAGCGTGTCAGTTTGGTTTTATTTTCCTTAAGCTTGGCCTTTCTATAGTCCTGTCTATTGATAATCACGAATTTATGTAATATGTTTGGAAAGGATAACTGAGCCTGACACGATAGTGACCCGTAGTGGTGCACTCCTGACATGAGTAACCTGACATGACCTGATAGTGGCCGACGTGGCGCACTCCTGACTAGTACACTTGACCTGATAACCTGACATGTTATATCTTGATAAGCTGTTACGACGGCTACTTGACATGACATGACCTGTATAATTAATCTGGACACCGTGGGCGATTGTGTTTGTATAAATAAACCAGTCCTGTCTTGCATCATGTCTAGGATGGGACTTCTGAGTAGCACGGTCAGGAGTACCTACTAAAATGGACTAAGGCTAATAACTAGATTAATACATTAGTCATGACGAGATTTTCCAGCTACAGGCAATCCCGTTACCTGGGCACGCCTTGGGATCTGTAGCCTGCCATCGAGTAGGGCACATTTCCAGCACACTGTCATGTGTTGCACCCTTCAAGCTACCTAAGGGTACATTCGTTTCCTGGACGATGTACCCACCTGAATTCAACTCTAATCTTTTAACCCGGGTAACCTGGATGGTCTGCAGGGCTTGTGGCTGTGGAATAATCTCACTGCATCTTGTTAGTAATTAGGCTTGTGACAACCCTAGTTAGTTAAAGTATCAAGCCGTAATTCTTGCTTGGCCGTGAAATGATTGGATGGAGTCTAACCAGTCTAGTCTTGCCCTGATCCTGTTCCAGATTATTGAATGACCAGAATGCTTGTATTTATTTTACCGATAAATGGTGAGAATTCCAAGTTCTGTTCAGACGAAAGGTTACAACCCCGGTCCTTGTTTGGTTTACGGGTTGTAACCTGGTTATCTGAATAGTTCCATGGTTATCTCGTCGTATATCATCCTGGTGTATTTTCTTTATTTCCAGTTCTTACTTTTATTTATATCTTGTGCTGATTGCTGGTTTTAGTTCTAAGTGAAGCCTCATTTGTGGTACTTGCTCTTTCTGGGGTCTGACCCAGCTGGTTTTGTGTGCCCAAATTTTGGAGCAGCTCAAGAGGATCTACCGACCTTCCAGCCGGATGGTGGCCACTAGACGGAACCCTGGCAACGAGTGGGTTATTTTTGGCTCTCCCACTCCCTTGTAAAAAAAATATTCTTTTGAGGCGTTTAGCCGACGAGCACCTGTTTAGCTCGATTGCACTTACTTACTGTCTGCCAACGGGCTGTAACATGATTAACAGATCCTAGGGTTGATCATGTATGACTAAACTCTTGCTAGTCCTGACATTTTGTAACGACTAGCTTCATGATCAACTGAATATGTAATGTTTGGGACGCCTTACTATTGTATATTTAATGATCATACATCTTGTGACTTTTACTTACTTGCATGTGATTGAGACACTAGGCTTGTTCATGACCTTAAGAGACTGTTGGCTTGCAGATAAACCCTCATGTATCTAGACAGCCGTGACCGTATAGCGAGATGGATTCCATTTCATATACGTAGCTGGCTATGTCTGCCTCCGCTCTCCAGTATTCTGGTTCTGGGGCGTGACAGTTGAGGACGGAGCAGCAAAGATGACCATAATAGTTGGATATTTTCTCTTATTTTTGTCATTTTGCTTTTTCTAATTATGCATGTTTATTATTGTGTGGTTATTTTTTTGAAAAACCAAGCCTACATAATAATGGACAACATGGACATAATATCAACTAGTAGAAAAACCCTCATTGTTAAATAACTAAGTGGGAGAGGATTTTTATTTAGTATAAATCCTATGGTCTCCATTACTGGTTTGTAGGTGATGTAATTATACTTGCGTGTTGGCTTTAGTGCTTTCCTCCATATCGGATGAGTATAATTATGGATCACCAGTACAAACTTCCTTAGGGATAATTGTAGAAAGTTACCTAGTATGTGTTCACTTCTCCATCTGAAGGAACTCATTACAAGGTAATGGACTTAGTATTAAGTAATGGTATACACTTAGATACAAATAATGGTATCCTCCCCATCGGAGTCACTGCTATTATTTGTATGACTAGAGCAAGACCAGCATATTAATTTTATTTATCATAAAGTTATATTGACATGATAGTAAAATTAATAAGAAAAATCTACTTGAACAGAGTTGAATTTGTATACGTCCACACTATCGTGGCATGCTAAATTCATGGTGTTCAAGGTGTTGGTGAATTTCTTATTATTGTTTTGAGGGAATCAATATTTAGTTAATTCAAAAAGTTTTTTTTGCCCTACATAATTTTATTTATGTGATTCTCAGGATTTCAAAAAAATGGGTTCTTTCAGTCCACTTATGGTGATTCTTAAAGAAAACAAACTTACTGGACCTAATTATGTTGACTGGAAACGTAATTTGGACATTGTTCTGACTGCTGAAGAGTACAAATATGTACTTGTTGAGGAATGCCCACCTAAGCCTGATGCTAACTCTGATGAAGAGGTCAAAGAGGCTTATAAGAAGTGGAAAAAGGCAGATGAGATGGCGCGGTGTTACATTCTGGCATTTATGTCAAATGTACCGCAACATCAGCATCAGGCCATGACCACAGCTTATGACATGATGTATAACCTCAAGGAACTCTTCGGACATCAGAGTAGAGCAGCTAGGCAGTTTGCTATAAAATGTTTGATGAATACAAAAATAGCTGAGGGCACACCAGTAAGGGATCATGTTCTCAAGATGATTGGTCATCTGAATGAGATGGAGATCCTTGGTGCTGAAATCGTTGGGGAAACCCAGGTCGATATCATTCTCGGGACTCTGCCTAAAAGTTTTGACAATTTCTGCCTTAATTACAACATGAACAAAAGGTTGTATAGTTTGGCAGAACTTGCAAAAGAGCTACAGGATGCTGAATCTCTCTTTAGGCAGAGTGGTCATGTTTTTGTTTCTGAAAAGGCTTCTACTTCTAAGCCAAAAGGCGGTAAGAAGAAAAATAACATTCAGAAACAGGCAAACTTAGCAAAGAAGGGCATGGGACCTCAAGGCGCAGTAAAAAAGCCGAAAGACAAATGTTTCAAGTGCAAAGGGTCAGGACATTGGAAGACTGATTGTCCACTTCTCAAACAAGGGAACAAAGAAGGTATATCTCATTTACTAGTAGTTGAAACATGTTTAGCGGTGTTATCTATCGGCACCTGGTGTGTAGATACAGGAGCCACTAATCATGGCTGCAATACATTGCAGGGGTTCTAGGAAACCAGACGGCTCAGTGATGGAGAGATATGCTTGTTCATGGGTGATGCTACAAAAGTATCGGTCGTTGCATTAGGAGATGTTACTTTATCTTTTGGTAGAAATAAGTCTTTGACATTGAGAGATTGTCTTTATGCACCTTCACTTAGAAGGAATTTAGTTTCTGTTTCTATGTTAGTTAAGGATGGATATTCAGTTTATTTTAATGACAATATTGTTATTAGAAAGAATAAATATTTTATCTGTTCTGGTGCATTGGTTGATAATTTGTATGTCATTAATCCTATTTCACCCACAATGCAACTTATGGAAATGAATAATATGTCATCTAACTTAAATAAGAGAAAAGAACCTTCTTGTATGAACCAAACATATCTTTGGCACTTACGATTGGGGCATATTAACCTAAGAAGGATTCAAAGACTGGTTGAAGATGGACCTTTGAGTTCATTGGAAGTGGAGGCACTACCAGTCTGTGAATCCTGCTTAGAAGGTAAAATGACCAAAAGGCCTTTTACGGTAAAGGGGTATAGGGCCAAAGGTGTGTTGGAATTGGTTCATTCTGATTTGTGTGGACCCATGACTATCCAAGCTAGATGTGGCTTTGAATATTTTGTCATATTTATTGACGATTATTCAAGGTATGGATACATTTATTTGATGCGCCGTAAGTCTGAGTGCTTTGAGAAATTCAAAGAGTACAAGGCTGAAACGGAGAAACGTCATGGAATAGTATCCCAAAACGATCAGATCGTGGTGGCGAGTACCTCTTTGGAGAGTTTAGGGATTATTTATCAGAGGCTGGGATTGTATCGCAATTGACTGCACCTGGAACGCCCCAACAGAATGGTGTAGCCGAAAGAAGGAATAAAACTCTTATGGAGATGGTTAGATCAATGATGAGTTATTCGAATTTTCCAGATTCGTTTTGGGGATATGCCTTAGAGATTGCAGCTTATATTTTGAACTTGGTTCCTTCTAAGTCAGTACCTCTTACTCCCACAGAGCTGTGGATTGGGCGTAAGCCTAGTCTGAAACATGTTCGCATTCGGGGTAGTCCAGCACATGTGCTGAATAGGAAAGCAGATAAGTTAGAATCTCGTACAGAAGTACGCTTGTTTGTAGGCTATCCAAGAGGAACGAAAGGAGGTTTATTTTATAGTCCTAAGGATCAGAAGGTCATTGTTAGCACCAATGCCCGATTCTTAGAGGAAGACTATGTGATGAACCATAAACCCACAAGTAGAGTTGTTCTAAAAGAACTGAGACGTGAGACACCAAGTACTTTAGTACCAACAGTACAAGAGGATGAACCACAAATAACTGCATAACGTGTCACAAATGTTACACCACAACCGATAGTGCCTCGTCGTAGTGGGAGGGTTGTGATACAACCTGATAGATATATGTTCTTGGGAGAGTCATCAGACTTCGTCCCTGAGGAACAAGATTATGATCCCTGTACCTACAATGAAGCACTCCAAGATAAAGATGCAGAGTCTTGGCAAAAAGCAATGATATCTGAAATAGAATCTAAGGATTCTAATCAGGTCTGGAAGCTTATAGAACCACCCGTTGGTGTAAAAGCCATTGGATGCAAGTGGGTCTATAAGAGAAAAAGTGGATCAGACGGTAAGGTTGAAACCTTTAAAGCTCGGCTTGTAGCAAAAGGTTTTACTTAAAGAGAGGGTATCGATTATGAGGAAACCTTTTCTCCTGTAGCCATGCTTAAGTCTATTCGGATTCTTTTATCTATTGCAGCTCATCTCGATTATGAAATTTGGCAAATGGATGTCAAGACAGCTTTCCTTAATGGAAGTCTTGAGGAAGACATCTATATGAAGCAACCAGACGGGTTCATTGAAAAGGGGCAGGAGCATCTTGTTTGTAAGCTCAAAAAGTTCATTTATGGACTTAAGCAAGCTTCCAGATCTTGGAACATCTGTTTTGATCAGGTGATAAAATCCTATGGATTTGATCAATGTCAGGATGAATCATGTGTATACAGAAAGTGTGACGAAAATGTGGTGGTGTTCCTAGTACTTTATATGGATGACATCTTGCTCATTGGAAACAATGTGAAGGTATTATCTGATGTAAGGGTATGGTTATCCAAACAGTTTGATATGAAGGACTTGGGAGAAGTAGGTCACATCCTTGGGATCAAAGTTCTACGAGATCGCAAGAAAAGGATGTTGGGCTTATCCCAAGCTTCCTATATCGATACTGTACTAATTCGTTTTAGTATGCAAAATTCTAAGAAAGGTTTCTTACCTTTTAGACATGGAATTGCTCTATCAAAGGAGCAGTGTCCGAGGACACCTAAAGAGATAGAGAACATGAAGGCAGTTCCTTATGCTTCAGCAGTAGGAAGCTTAATGTATGCAATGCTATGTACGAGACCAGACATCTGCTTTGTCGTAGGCATGGTCAGCAGATATCAGTCTAACCCAGGACAAGAGTACTGGACTACCGTAAAGCATATTTTGAAGTACCTAAAAAGGACTAAAGAGTATATGCTAGTTTACCAGGCAGATAGTTTAGTTCCCTTGGGGTATACAGACTCAGATTTTCAGTCAGATAGGGATTCCAGGAAATCTACCTCAGGTTATGTGTTTACTTTGGGAGGTGGAGCCATTGTGTGGAGAAGTATCAAGCAAAAATGTATTGCTGATTCCACCATGGAAGCCGAGTATGTGGCAGCCTCTGGGGCAGCCAAAGAAGCGGTTTGGCTCAAAAACTTTCTGTTGGACTTGGATGTGGTACCTAGTTTGCCTAAGTCTATTACACTTTATTGTGATAATAGTGGTGCAGTGGCAAACTCGAAGGAACCACGAGCCCATAAGACAGGCAAACACATTGAGCGTAAGTACCACCTGATACAAAATTTCGTAAAGAAAGAAAAAGTTATTGTGATCAAGATTGCATCAGCCGACAACCTAGCTGATCCCTTTATAAAGAGCTTACCAGCTAAGGCTTTTGATAGTCATGTTGAGGAAATAGGAGTCAGATGTGTAGCAGCATGGCTTTAAGTATAAGTGGGAGATTTGTAACAGTATACTGAAAAGTAATGCTTTGAGTATAAGTGGAAGATTGTTAGGGTTATATACTAAAAGCATCACTTTTTTAGTAACCTTATTTCCTTAAATTTTGAATGAGAATCATATGGGCAAATGTTTGAATATTGTATTTGTTACAAGTGTTAATGCAAATGTCTGATATTCTATATTGTAGATTATATGGTGTGTGGTGTCAAACAGAAGATCATATTATCAGTTCCCTATGGAGTATATAAATAGTTCACAACCTAGATGGACTTGGACAATCTATTGGAAATGTTATAGTGTAATCTTGTATTAGTCTATCTTGACTATAGGTTTACACTAGTACACTTTATATGTATTGAACATGACCACTTGAGGTTGTTCTCTTTGTACTGACTACATAAGAGAACAAACACCTCTGTTATTATGGATGCTTGTGCTCTTAACCCGGATATAATAAAGGACATGTATATACAGTGCGCATTATTTTGACTCATAAAAGAGTGAGATTCATTATGGATCAACAACCTCTATAAATTGGGTAATAACATTGTATGTATGATGGGCTATTGATTATAAATGGAATCCATGTCCCGATACTCGGGTTGATGATGTCCCCTTAAGGAGCTCATAAGGATTGTCATGTAAACCCTGCAGGTGGATTATATCCGACATGACAAATAAAGTTGAGCGGTACTACTTAAGGATAAAAGATATCGAATCAATATAGTTGTCAGTAACTTAATTTGATCGACGGACATACGATATCTTAACATGGGGAGCCAAACGAGCATATAATAAAAGAAGCCCATAAATATAATTTAGGATTAGGGAGGTAGTGCAACAATAGCTCATTAGTGGACCGTGCTATTGTTAATGGGCCTGGATTGTGTATTCGGGCTGAACACGGGATATCCAGATCCGTTAGGAGGCCTAACCCTAATTTCTCCTCATGGTCCCTGTCGTAGCCTATATATATCCTCTATTCTCTGGCCGCCAGATTACTGATCAGAAATCTGAAATTTTCTCTAAATTCGTGATTCACATAAGGAGAGAAAGAGAGTGCTGCCAAAGAGAAGAAAAAGTTGGGAGATCGTCGCCCACACGACGTCCAACTCGAGGAAGGAATACGTACAGAAGATCTTGGGGTCGTCCGCTCGAGATTGCCAGGAATTACTTGTCTTCTTTCCGCCGCAGGTATAATTCGTGAACCCTAGTTTCCGCCTATGAAGGGTTAGAACACGTATTAGATCTGTTTAACTTTCTATCGATCAATACGCACACCAAAGGAAGGGTCCTGGGAATCCCCAGTTCCATCAAGCGTGACTTCGATGGTATTAAGGAGTACCTGACGAATCTGCCAGTTCTGGTAGCCCCGGTCGCCGAAAAAACCCCTCCTGCTCTATGTACGGGCGATGGAACACTCCCTCGGTGCTCTTCTAGCATAGAATAATGATACAGGACATGAACAAGCCATCTACTATCTCAGCCGGATGATGGTAGGACCGGAACGTAGGTACACCGTCGTGGAGAAGGAGTGCCTTATTCTAGTATTCGCCATTCAGAAAATACGATACTATGTGACAGGGTAGACCATCCATGTTGTTTCATGAGTTAATCCTCTCAGGGTTCTCATGACCAAGCTCGATGCACTCAGTTCTCGTCTAGCCACCTGAGTGATACTATTATCCCCACACGACATAGTTTTTGTTCTGCAGAAGTCTATCAAAGGTCGAGCCCTGGCTGACTTTCTAGCAGCCCATCCAGGTTCAGAAACATCAAGAATCTATGAAGAAATTCTCGACGAAATCGTCGCCTCGAACATGACTTCGCATGACGCCATTTGGCGAATGTTCTTTGATGTTGCTTCAAGAACAGGGCCACAAGGTGATATCGTCACTGGAGTCGGGGTAGTATTAATTTCTCCCTCTGGGTTGGTGGTCAATCGGGCATATTCTCTTACAAAACCCTGTTCAAACAACGTAGCCGAATATAACGCTCTAGTCATCGGACTTTGGCTCGCAAAAGAAGTGGGGATCAAGTACCTAGAAGCATATGGTGACTCACGGTTGTTAACCAGATCCGAGGTTCATACGAGGTTCGCAATGAGGACCTGATTCCCTACTATTAGACAGCAATTGCCATCATTGCAAACTTAGAAGGATTCTTTATAGAACATGTTCCTAGGCTCCAAAATATCGAAGCCGATGCCCTAGCAGGTCTCGCCACTTCCTTGGTACTTCCAAATGATACTCATCATCTAGTCGACATAATAGGCTATGAGCTGGTCTGTCCCAAGAACAATCTTCAACTGGGTACGATTTACTCCACCCAAACAACCAACGACATACAAGACTGGAGACGCCTGCTCATCGACTTTATTGTCTATGGAATTCTACCAGAGAATGTGAAAGAAGCAACTTTAATCAGAAGATGCGCCCTCAGATTCTTCTATGATACGAAGACAAAAATGTTATATCGACGATCCTATGATGGGCTACTATTAAGATGCCTGTCAAACACAAAAGCCAAAGAAGCTTTACGCGAAGCTCATGACGGCACTTGAGGGCTCACCAACCTGGCCTAAAATTGCAAGATCGTCTCTGCCAGATGGGTTATTACTGGCCCACAATGGTAGAAGATGCAGTTGACAATGCAAAAAAGTACAAAGCTTGCCAGATCCATACAGATTTCATACATCTGTCATCTAAATTCTTGCACCCGATAGTAGCCTCTTGGCCATTTGAAGCTTGGGGAATGGACATCATTGGGCAAATCATCCCACCGTCGTCTAGAGGGCATCGGTTTATACTTGCAATCACCGATTACTTCTCCAAATGGGTGGAAGCTGTTCCGCTGGCAGAGGTTAAGATATCGAACGTGATTAGCTTCATAAAACATCATGTCATCTACCGTTTTTGACTTCCCCGGAGGATTATTCCCGACAATGGTCCGCGGTTCGCAAGCCACGCTTTCTATCAATTTTGTGACAAGAATCGAATTCAGAATATGGCCTCGATATCATATAACCCATCGGCTAACGGTCTGGCTGAAGCTTTCAACAAAACCATAATCAAGCTCCTCAAAAAGTTTGTCTCTGCAAACAAATGCGACTGGAATGAAAAGCTTGGCGAGTGCTTATGGACGTATCGTACCACAATTCGAGCGGCTACAAGAAATACATCGTTCTCCTTGGTTTATGGGAGCGAGGCAGTCCTTCCATTGGAGACTCGGATCCCCTCTCTTCGAGTGGCCCTTACTTACCGGTTAACGTCGGACGATAACTACCGTCGACGACTACAAGAGTTGGAAGCTTTAGATAAGAAGCGTTTACAAGCTCAACAAAGCATAGAGCTCTACCAAGCACGCATCTCCCGGGATTTCAACAATAAAGTCAAACAGAGAATATTCCAAGTCGGCGATCTCGTCTTGGCCATTCTCAGACCAATGGTCATGACTCACAAGACCCCCGACAAATTCCAGCCTAAATAGGAGGGTCCGTTCATCATCGAGACCTGTATTCTCCAACGACGCATACCGTCTCGTAAAACAAAATGGAGACTTGCTCATGATGCCCATCAACGGCAAGTTCCTCAAAAAATATTATGTCTAAACGACATCATCTAACTGTCTCTCAGATTGTGAGTTATGTACCCTCTGGTATCGCTGAACTTACACTCTGACCTTAAATCTCCCAGATTGTTGAGTTATATACCCTCAGGTACCACTGAACTTACTCTCTGACTGTTCCAAATGGATTCATATCTCACTTCCTGGTCATATCTTTTCTCCACCAAGAGTCTACCTCAAAATCTATTACCCGTACCACCAGTGCACAGAAGGGTAAAACTTATCCTAATCTATTACTCGCACCATCAGTGCACAAAAAGGGTAATAGTCCACAAAATTCTCCAACAGAAAAAACAACCATGTCCATATTACCTCTGAGTTGTTTTCCCATCCATCACAAACAAATCGCCCAATACATAGAACTTCCATGTTGATAACACCTCTGAGTTGTTCTATATATATCCCTATTTGGCCTACTCCTACCACGTCCTCATTACCTCTGAGTAGGGAGGCTCTACTTTAGACCCATTTTACCACGTCCTCATTACCTCTCAGTAAATATGTCGGTTTTCTCTCCACTTATTATCAGTACTCGCATCGCTAGTACACAAAAAGGGTAATAAGTCCATAAAAATTATCCTAATCTATTACTCGCACCATCGGCGTACCAAAGAGTAGTAGGTCCACAAAATATCATGCAAATCTATTTGCTCGCATTTTCAAATGCACAAAAGGGTAATAGGTCCACAAAAACTCCCCTAGTGGGATGTCCGTCATCAAACACAAATGCTGTATTAGGCCCTCTAGTACAAGCACCACAAAATACCACAAATAAAAGAATGGAGTGAACATACCCTGCTTATTCAAAATCAATTACATTCATAGGACTACATCGACAGCAGAAAATAAATAAAGGAAAAATCTAGCAATATATAGTTTGGTTAGTTTGACAGCACTTCGTCTTCATCAACAAGCAGTTTCGTGGCCCTCGAAAGAAATTATGTTTTACTGCTGAGAAGCAAACAAGGCTGTTGAATCCCCAAGGAGCTGCCTGGAGGAGAGCAAATATAGCATGCTATCCTCCCTTCCGTATTGCGGATGCCTTAGCCCCGCTCCCTCGAAGGACCATACCTTCAAAATATCATCCCTGATGGTGGTTTCGCCTACTTGGAGAGCCGTGAAGGCAGGACGTTCATAACGACGCCTAACCACGGTCCAACTCTCCAAGGTATAAAGGCCCTTCCTACCACCTGGGGAAAACTCTTCCGAAGCATGAAGAGTCCTGAGTTGTTTGATGTGTATGCCAAAATGGTGCAAAAAAAACTCTTCCAAAGCATGAGGAGTTTTGAGCTGTCTGATGTATGTGACAGAATGGTATACTTTTACTCTATCGCCGACACCGGTCTTGGAGAAGTTTGCTAGCCAGATCCCTATAAAATATACAAAAAGAGGGGACTTAGCACCAAAAAAATAAAGGACTCTGTTTTCTTTCAGTTATGCGGCCTAGCCAGTTATGCAGCTTAGCCAAAACAGAACTCATGCAGCCCAAAGCCATGAGGCCAGCTTCATGAAGTACTCATACAGCTCAAGTCATAAAGCACTTATGCGGCTCAGTCATGAAGTGTTTGTGCGGCTCAACTATGGGGCATTTATGTGGCTCAATCATGAGGTACTTATGCGGCTCAGTCATGAAATACTCATGCGGCCCAATCATGAAGTACTCGTACGGATCAGTCACGAGGCAATTATGTGGCCCAACCATACAGCATCCATGCGGCCCGATCATAAAGTTCTCATACGGCACTTATGCGGCTCAGTCATAAAGTGTTCATACAGATCAATCTTGGGGCACTTATGCGGTTCAAGTTCGAATGAGCAGCGGTTATGCGACTCAGTCCATGCGGCCCTATCATACAGAACACATGTGGTCCAAATGAGATAGGGCATGCATCGACCAGGCTTAAAGCAGAGGCAGTATATGACAGACCCACGTATAAAATATACGATATGGCCATTCAAAATTTCAATCGTCGTCTTTCCACCATCCTTGCTCTTGAGAGGGGGTTACATGTCGGGATGAATGGAAGGAGCGTCTGCCGCTCTCGACGGAGATGCAAGTCCCTTTTCTTTGGCCGCTGCACCAGTCGACTTGGAAGCTTTTGGAGCCATAACAGAAAGTATGATGAAGTCGAAGGAGAAGAAGGTGAAAGAGGAAAATCTCTCTCTGAATGACCCCTATTTATAGAGTTGCTGAAATGTGACTCTTCGATTCTCGAGATCATTAATGATGAGGACGACGTTTGGGGACTTTATCCCTAATAACCGTCTAGCGTCTCTTCGGTTCTCGAGATCATTAAAGATAATATTGATGTTTGGGGACATTATCCCCAGTAACCGTCCGCTTTATCTCGAAAAGAGATCCACAACCGAATCAAGAAAAATTAAATGTAGCAGTGGCAGCTGGCAGGCTGATGGGATCTCCTTGCGGCTCAATATTTTCCTACGGCTCGAAAATTCCTTGCGACTAGAAGACTCCGTACGGCTTGACATATTTCCGTGCTTCTTATTCAAAGTATTCTAAGTTTGCAATTTGAAAACTTTGAAGGGGGTCTTATAGAAGCACAGAAAATATGGGGTTCAGGCGGATCATAAATTACCGCATATGTATTTCGGGCCAAATAGGTCCGCATAAAGGAAAGCCGCATGACAGATTCAATGCCTTATACGGCCCATCAACAAACAACTGCAGAAGAAAGATATGCGATAAGAGGAGCAGTTCGTCTGATAAAGCTGACAAGTCCTGTCAAAACTGACAAAAATGACAGCTCTGACATTTTGATAAAAAGATAAGACGTGAGACGTCACCAAAAGCAGGGTTCGTACGCTTTCATGCGGCCAGAAGGAGTGTCACCTAAGCCGCATGATCCTTATGCGGTTCAAACATATACGGCCCTAAAGTCTCCAAGCCGCATGAGCTTTATGCGGCCAAAATATAGAATCTATGCGGCTTAAATCCTTAAGCTATATGTGGGCTAAGGAAGTTTGTGTCTTAAGCCTCATGAGTCTCATGCGGCCCCACATGGCCAAAAATTGAGAGACCCATGCGGCTCAAAATGATTCCTGCGACAGGACACGTGGCTGGCTGACCAAGTCTTAACTACCCAGATTTGCTACAAAATCCTAATAAATCGACAGATGGCGGCCAAAGAGCGGGTCTTCACGCGCTATGTGGCTCAACGTACATACCATTATAAATAGCAGGGTGCCACACCCCTACAAAAGGCTGGCATCCTTCAAGAAAAAAAAGACAATTTTTTCAAGAGCTAAAGACTGCGTCAGGTAGTCTACGGAGTAAGGCAGAGTTGATAGCACTTTCCCGAGCCTCCACCGTCACCCTCCAGAATCAAAACTATATAATTGTACTTAGATTGTTTCCTAGGATTTCTCTCTAAGGTTTTCTTTGTACAAGCGAGTTTGCAATCAATTTTAGTGTTTCTGTAATTCCTGTCTATGATTTTTTATGTCAAACAATTGGTATTCATAACCAACATTCTAGAGCAAAAACAATGTCCAACATACCAGAGCATCAGTCTCAATGTTCCTAATGCATCAGCAAATTTATATTGAAAGGGACTACCAATATATATGTTCAAATATAGGAACATTATAATAGTATCAGAGGAGCAGCTAAGTATAAGAAGAAAACCTTATCTCCAGTCGGTGTACCAACAATAATATTTAGTATTGGAGCCTAGAGCCTCTCCATGGCATTATTGCCATGTCAGCCTCTTCTCATCATCATTGCCACGTTAGCCAATCTAGTTAGCCAGCTCAGCGAGGTAGATCGGTTACCAAAGTAAAGTCAAATGGCTACTGACTGTAGCTATAAATAAGGAAGATAGAAAAAAGATAGAGGTAAACTGTTGAGTTGTATTTTCCATTTTCTATGTTACAAAATGACCAGGCAAGTTATACTTGCTGTGTCAATGTACTGATCTCCACGGAAGGAACCTTGCTTCTTCACTACCATAAATTATTATCCTTATTAAGGATGGGAACAGGTTCTGATACTTAAGAGCTGCTAATATCCTATATATAATATCCATTTCTCATGTAACTAGTGAGAATACAAGGAAAACTTTCATGTACAGCCAATGGTTAATGTTGTATGATGATGTATAAGTATCACCACTTTGCCTATGATATTCAACTTCATGAACTTATAGTTCATGACATAGGAACTATATGAAAAAAAAGGAATCCCTTGGTCTACGAAGTTGAAGTTGAAGTTGTATATATAAGTTCCTATTTTCCATTCAGAAAACTAGACTTCAGAGGCTCCACTATTTTGTTAGCTGCTTCCAGTTCGTGTGCAATTTGCATATTGCAAATTACGAACCAAACTATCATGTATAATATACGGTTTGTTTCTATACAATAGACTAGTTCATAAGTTGAATGTCAGAAATATATACATATATATTTTTCTGCTTTATCATTTTTTATGTTTTATCACTTCCCTATTGAGGCCAAAGGAATTATGGAGAACGGGAGAAATTATGAAACTTAAATTATAAAATCAATGAAAATATTTAGATATAGAAGAAAAATACTCCATAGTCACCAAACCAATCCTAATTTGACACATAATTATGAAATTGAAACATAATTATAAAGAACTTGAGAGATCACCTTGCATCTTTTGGAAATCCATATCCAGAAGGAGTTTAGGTAATTAGAAGGATTCATGTCCTCGTCCATGGATTTTTTTCGTCTTGCAACAAGCTCTTCCCATATATAGACATCAGAAACCTGTGTTTAGGTAATTAGACTACAATAGAAGCAAGAATAAGGTTTCTAGAGTTCACTGTTTAAGTTCTCCACACCATGTAAGAAAGTAAGTGGATATGTTGCATACAGAAAAAATAAAGTGATAAAAGATGTAAGAAAATTTTGCATGTACCTTGGCAGCATAATCATCTGTTATGTAAACTGCATTTGACTGCAGATTTGAAAGTGACACAGGTGGGTTAAGCTCCTGGTGCATGTATTGAAGACAATAAGCTACCTCCATAATAATCCTTATTCTAGTCCTCCAATCAAGATGCTCGTAATCGTCCACTGCGACGAAGAAAATCTCCATTAACAGGTTACAATTTTGACTTTCCCAAAACAAGTTCCCTGTTAACTTATGCATCAGTACTATACTTACTATGGAGATGATCATTAAGTGTTCCATTAGGAGCATATTCGTAAACAATCATCCTCGTGAAAGGTTCATTCTCCTCGCAGTAACCCAGAATATTGATGAAATTCTTATGATTTATTCGGGATAATGTATCTACCTAAGCATGTGGAAGAGAACAACTGTTAGTAGTTTCCAGTGCAACTGTCAATATTATCAAGTTGAAAGTGTTATTTGTATTGCGATCTACAATAGACACCAAAACCTTTTCCCTGAAATTGGGATTGCAACCAGATATTTAGTAGATGAAAAAAAATCATGCCGACATGTTTATATATAACAAAAATTCATGCTAACATGGTTACAAATATAGAAATTGGGATTGCACGCAGATATTTGGAAAAATATATAGAAATTTGATGATCATGTAGTTCTATTGGAAATTCTTATAAACATTAGAAAAGTGTGTCAGCTATGTAATAATGAGGTACTCCAAGAATAACTTTAGAACCCACATATAGGATCTTAAGATTACTGATGCTGACATGTTTATATATAACAAATATCTTGCTAATTAAGAACTGAATCTTGAAAGTTTCCCATGAAAAAAAAATTGATATGCATGGATTTCGAGGAAATCAAGTTACAAAACTATGCAATCTGACCTTAAAGTCAAAATTATTGTACATATTCGATATATTCAAGAAAAAAATTTATCGATCGGGAACACATTAAGATATTTTTTAAATCCTAAATCAAAATTAGAGGAAATTAGGGGTTTGGAGTAGGAGTTCACCGGAGGGAATTTTTGTGCGGAGGATGCTTGTGGTCGCCGGAGTCGGAGATGCAGAGTCGGGACTTGAGGCAGGATTGTTGACGTCGAAACGGATATTGAAGGAAGCCTTCTCTATTCTCCCCCAATCCTTATAATGCAAAGAGCGGCGAGTGGCAGCACCCAATTGAAACCCTAACCTATTCAAGAGTAACCAATCAAAACCTTAATCTATTCTGCGTAATCATTAAGAGCGGCAAGATGCAGCACCTCACCATCACCTCGATGACGCCCGAAACTGATGGGACTATCGGACGAAGTCGAGTAGGTCCCACCCCCTTAGGAGTCGAATATAGAGGCGAGGGTGTAGTAGGAGGTAGACAGAGTAGAGGAGATTGTGGGTTAGGTTTAGGGTTTGCAGCTAGGGTTAGATACAAATTGGTATAACCCAGTGAGATACGAATCCACGGGGACCCATTAACGGTCAATGCCCCTTCCTCGACGCCCTCCGCCCTCTCCAGCTCCTCAATCTGCCGCCAGATCTTGTGCGAAACCTCCTCTATGAACGCGTTCGACTACAAAGCCCACGGATCATAACCAAAGATCAAAACTTTACGAAAAAAAATTCAAGAACAAAAATCTTCGATGAATACCTTCAGTAGATCATCGCTGAACGAGAGAAGGGAGTCGAGGGTCCCGACGCGAAGATCGGGCATGTTGAACTGGAGAGAAACCCTAGATCGGATCAGAAACCGTAGAAATGGAAGGAATTGAAAGGGGTTGCTTAAGAAAAAAATTCTTGGTAGAGCAGAGTGTCGAACGCATTCTTGGAGACGGACTCCTGGAGCTTGCTCCATAGGGAGCTCTAGGAGAAAGGAAAATAAGAGAGAGTGAGAGAAGAAAAGAAAGGAACGAGGGCTTTAGATTTAGGAGTCGGGTTTGAGCGGACATTCGAGGCGGGATTCTAATTTTTTTACAACTTTTTATAACGACTACGTGTAACAATGTCATATATGAATGAACAATATATAACGTTTAGCACTATAAATCGTTATAATAGGCCAAAAACTCTTTAAACCCGTAATATTATGTGTTTTTGCAAAAATTCTATAACGCTTATAGCTGAACCGTTGTAATAACCTATTTTCAAACGTTATAATAGGGTCTTTTTCTTGTAGTGATAATAATCTCAAAGCAAGATCCGAATCAGATGGGTGCAAACCTTCTCGACACAAGTTTTAACAAACTTGAGAAGTTTGACTAGTAGCATTACAACGCCTGGAAGAGAAAGATCATCCTTAATCTTCAACTCGTGAACGTAGACTACGTGTTGACAGATCTTGAGCCTATAATTCCATAAGGTAAAAATGCAAGGAGGATTGCTGAGGTTACTGCTCTGCAGTCAAAGTGGAGGAGAGATAACAACCTCTACAAGTTGCTTATCCTGAACTCGATGGAGGACTCTCTGCTAGAGTCATACAACAAGACAGTTAATGCTAAGGATATTTGGGAGTCTGTGGAGAATCTCTACAACGTAGATGAAAATAGAAACAAGATCCACATGAATGAAAAAGTCCGTAGGATGCAGTTTGAGGACGACAAGACGATGTTGCCTCGAGTCAAAGAATTTCTTAAGTTACATCAGAAACTTGAGGATGACGGTGTCACGACCCACACCTAAATATTCAGGCTTGAGTACATGGGCCACACCCAGCCTACACCGCAGTATTGGCGGTAGAACGCTGTCAAGTTCCCAATAAATATCTACAACGTTTATGAATAACAACATATACTCAAATCATATACGATTAAGGCAGATATGAAATAGGAAGATAGCAGTAATACTGAGACAACCATAATCTACAAATGATCATACATATCAGAAATGTATCAGAGACTAAATCTGATGACGAAATACAAATATAAAAGGAATAATGGCCTAGAGCTCCCAAAAGTCAACTCACGGTAACTGGAACATCGAGAATCTATCTCAGCTAGTATCATCATGCAGTCCAAGTATGTGGAGCATAACAAATCCTAAAAATATGGTTATCCAGTCAGGATTGGAACGAAGTACATAAACTAATAGCAGTTCCATTAAATTAATAAAAACTATAAATAACAGTAAGCAATAGAAATACATGATGGGTAAGTAAAACTTAGTAAAAAGTATAGGGTAATCGTGTAAGCATGTCATGGTGACAATATACTGTAAGTAATCATGGGTACAGTGTAACAGTAGGTAATAATCTAGAATAGAACATGTACTACTACTATACAATGCCTTGATATATTAGTTTATTATGTGATCGGCTTGGGACCAGGATTAGGCTATCCATATGATCGGCTATACACAAGTACAAATAATAGATCAGGTCGGCCATACATGGAAGCTATGTACAAGCAATAAGATCAGGCTACATCTTGCATAAGGTGAGGGTGAGCTATGCACAAGTAGTTTGGATATGATCACATAATCTTCTAATATCTTCCAATCCTCCGACTAGTATATGGATACAACCATGGCACGTTATGACACAGAATTCCCTGAGAGGGTAGCAAATCTCCTCAGAAATTGGGGTCCATATAAGTACATGAACAATAACAAGAACAAGTCATGTACCAGTATACCAGGATAACCAGGAATAATATCTCATGACGGGATCCAAGACATACTAATCCGTACACTCTCATGTCAGGAATCAAACATAATACTACAAGCTAATATCATAGAGACAATCATAATAATGAAAGCTATCAGAGAATGTACTCGTCTCAATTTGCTAGAGTCGACGTGCATGACACGAACATGTCGACACGTAGGTACGATGCTAAGCTCCATAAGATGGTCCAAAATGACGGCACATGCAGTTTTATTGAATCTAGAATAGTCCAAATAGACTAGTTTGGTATATAGAAGCCCAAAATCAGAGTTTGGCACGATAATCGAGTCAAGAAATAGGAAACGACTAAAATAGTCACAATGTACGATTAATAACCTAAGGTAAATGTATGAATAATACATATAAAACTTATTTTAGAAATATTGTTCAAAGAAATATCCATTAAACTACTAAGTATAATATTTTAGTTTTAAAAAATATTTATAAATCCCTTTTTAGAATATTTCCTCAATATAGAGTTCAACTGAAAATACGTACGATTTGATCATATGCAAAATAATCTTAAAGCCCAAACTATTTAAGCCCATACTAATACCCAATATTTAAAACCAAGGAATTAGTCATATATTATCTTTGAAAATTATTTATAATATTAGAAACTATATTTTATTAATCAGATATTTTTAGACAATATTTGAAGCCCATAAATCGTTTTAGATTTTTATTATATATACATATATATATATATATATATATATATATATATATAATATATAAATATATATATTATATATATATATATATATATATATATATATATATATATATATATATATATATATATATATTTCCCCTTTGTTAGTTATATATATATAACTACCAAAGGGAAATATATATATATATATATATATATATATATATATATATATATATATATATATATATATAACTACCAAAGGGATATTCAGTCAGCAGCGGAGACTTTTTATTCCCGGCTGTTCACCAAAGACGTCATCCACAAGGACGAGGCCTTTCTTGCAGTAATTACTCGCTTGATCGAAGACGGAGACAACACCCAGCTGCTGCTTCAGCCTTCTGAGATCGAGGTAAGAGACGCGGTGTGGGCGCTTAATAAGCACAGCGCACCCGGGCTGGACGGTTTCACTGGAGTCTTCTTCAGATCCTGCTGGGACATCATCAAGGCGGACATCCACAAGGCGGTAATAGATTTCTTCCAAGGAGTCAGGTACCCCAAATCTATATCTACTGCCAACCAGATTCTGATCCCCAAGAAAGATAACCTAGAGACATTCAAAGTTTTTTGCCCGTTGAGCTTGTGCACCTTCATTAACAAGATCATCTATAAGATCATCGCTAATCGCATGACCGGGTTGCCCCAAAATTATATCTGAAGAGCAAAGTGGATTCATCCGCGGTCGTAATATTTTAGAAAATATTCTGTTGGCGCAAGAGATGATCATCTGTATGAAATTTTCGGTAAGGGGAGGAAATATTGCCATTTAGATGGACATAGAAAAGGCGTACGACAGGTTGGATTAACAATTCATAATCTGGGTGTTCAGAGCCTTCGGGTTCTCGAAAACCTGGATTGACATCATTTGGAGATCGATCAGCAACTCGTGGTTCTCTACTGTTGTCAACTGTCAAGCTGAAGGATTTTTCAAATCGAGCTACGATGTTAGACAAGGAGACCCTCTATCGTCCACCATATTCTTCATCGCCGCAGAAGCGTTGAAAATAAATCTGAACCATATGGTCGGCCCCACCCGGTTCCAGCACTTCTATACTGCCAGCGATTGTCCGATCATCACCTACCTTGCCTATGCCAACGACATTCTTATATTCTCATCTAGAGATACTGGGTCCGTCGAGGCGGTCAGCTACACACTGCAGAGATACACCAGATGCTCCGGCCAACGCATCAACCCAAAAAAGAGTGTTATATACGTCCACCATACTGTAGATAGAGCACACTCCAATATGCTTACAAACATTACTTCTTTCTCAGTGGCGTACCCTCATTTTTCCTACTTAGGGTGCCCACTGGTGTACGGCAGATCTAACGCGGGCATTTTCGACGGATTAGTGGAAAAGATTAGGAAAAAGATCGAAGGATGGCACAACGCAATATTATCCCCAAGTGGCAAGATGATTCTTATCCAGCACGTTCTGGCTTCCATCCTGATCTATACCCTGGCAGCTTGCTCCCTCCTAAGAAGCTCCTCTCCAACATTAAAACCTTTTTGCTAACTTCTACTGAGGGCACAACGATGGCAAGGACAAGCATCATTGGGCTAGCTGGGCTACTACGGCTAGACCCACGTCCGAAGGTGGCCTAGGTTTCAGCAGGTTAGCTCACATTGTTAACGCTTGCTCGATGAAGATGTGGTGGAAGCTTCGCAAGAATCAGTCTATTTGGGCAAATTTCATGAAGGCCAGATACTTCAAGTACTCTCACCCAACCGCCACCTCCAACAACAGCAGATCTTCTGCCTCCTGGCGCCGCATTCCTGAACGGCAGGAGCCACATGGAACCCTTGATCTGTCTCAGCCTGGGCTCGGGCGAGTCATCCCTCTTCTCAGACAGGTGGTTCAGAGACGATCTTTCCTTCCCCCCCTTTCGGATGCCCCCACCAACTGTGTTATCAGGGACTTGTGGGATAATAATAGGGGTGTAGAATTGGAGGAGATTTAGGTATTGGATCGGAGAGGAGTCCGCGGCAAGCTTAGTCAATTCTGGTTTGGCGGTTGGGACGGGTCCAGACTTCCTACAGTGGACTCAGACGGTTAACGGCTACTTCTTCTTGGCTTTAGCGCAGCATGCGGTTCATAGTATCGGTGCTCCATCCCCCATTATAAGACCTTTCTGGTAGTCTTGCATCCCTAAGAAGTGCTCCTTCCTGATTTGGAGTGTATTTCACAAGAAACTCCCCACTGATGATGCCCTTACCACCATTGGCTTCAACTTAACGATGGCTTGCCATTATTGCAGGGAACGTCAGTCCTAGACTGCTGAGCACATCCTTCAGACTGGAGATCTGGCCGTAGCGGTATGGACCAGGTTCACTAACTCTCTCCTAATGGACCCAACGGAAGGGAGCTTCAACAATCTTCTAGCTACCTGGGGTAAGGCCTCACACGACCACCAGATCATCGTTGTAGCCCTCTTGTGGGTCATTTGAAAGAACCGCAACAAACATAAATACGAAGGGCACCAGCATAACACGGACCAACTGAACCGCGAGATCCTTAGACAGATTTCAAAGCTTCGTAGGCATTGCAATCATGTTCGGGAGGAATGACATTGCAATCTTGTTCGGAAGGAATTTTGGTACTCTCTGAACATCTAACTTAGATGTTTTGTAGTTTTGTTTAGTTAGAGGCATATGGCTTGTTCGAAATTTTTGCCTGCTCTTTTCATGTCTTGAACATACTTGTATAGGCTTCGGCATTTTGTGCCTATTATATGAATATATGAATGGACTGTTAATGTATATATATATATATTTTTTTATATATATATATATATATATATTTATATATTATATATTATATATATATATATATATATATATATATATATATATATATATATAATCATATATCCAAAATATCCAAAAAAAATATAATCATATATCCAAAATAACAGTTAATCTAAATAAAATATTAATAATGATAATTACAATGCAACACATATACATTTATATACATTATAAAAAAATATATAAACATGTCCACATATAAGTATTTAAATATACTTATTCAAAAAGGGTCTAGCCCAGTCCAAGCTAACATATGTTTATTTCTTTTTCTTTCTACAAGCCCTATTAAACTGGCCTGGCCTAGTCCAAGGGCCCACATCAAAACCCAAATCCCGATATTGAACCTTAATATTAATAATATGCTAATAATACAACCTAACCCATATTAACTAACGGGGGGTGTTGTTCTTATACAACATAAACTCTCAATCCCTAAATCCTGTTATCAACAACAAAGAAAGAAAGAAATTTAAAACCTAATTACTATCATAAAAGCAACAAAGGGGGGCTCTGCTCACTCAAAATATTTTATTCCCTAATATAGCTCGCAAAGAGAGAGGGGAGATGAGAACGAGACAGACGAGAGGGAGAGTGAAGGGTGACGAGAGATGGGTGCTCACCAGCGGCACGGAGGAGCTCGCGGGGTCGAGTTCGCTGGGCGACCACCGGCAGGCAGTACGGAAGTCAGATTTGTGGAGCAACGGTCACAGGTAATTCTCTCTCTCTCTCTCTCTATCTCTCTCTCTCTATCTCTCCCTCTCCCTCTCTTATGGTGGATTCTGTTCTTGTGGTCTGGTCGAACTTTTAGGGGAGTTGGTAGACAAGCGGGGCGGGTGTTGTGGTGATGGTGATGACGATAAAGGAGGTGGAGTAGAGGGTGTCGACCGGTGTTGGTGAATAAGGACAATGGGGCGGTGGTTCCATATGTAGTGGCGAAGGCGGCTGTGGTGATGCAGGGGATGGGTCAAATGGTGCTGGTTGTGCTAGAGGTGAACGTAGTGGTGGTGGTTTTGTGGCGGCCAGGCAGTAGATCTCCAGCGATAGCCAGAGAGGTCGAGGCAGGGCTGCAGATGGGTTGGCAGGGACTTGGTCAGGAAAATGGCTGCTGATGGAAATTTAGGGTTTAGAAAAGTTTGCTATGTTGTAGAATATTGGAGAGTTCCCAATATTTATAGGATATACTAGGAAACCCTAATGGCAGAATGGTAAATGTAATAGAACCAGGAAAAAAAATTAAAAAACTACTAACTACTAACAATAACTGCGAGTAATTAATTAATTAATAGTAATCCACTAGTTTAGCTAATTACTAGCTAATTTCCAGTTAGCCACTAACTAGCTAATTTTCAGTTAGCCACTAACTAGCTAAACGATAGCTAGACTTAGGGGTGAGCGTCGGCATTTTCGGTCGATATTTGGTCAAACTTTTCGGTATTTTTTAAATCAATATTTAAAAAATCAATACCAATACCATACCATTTACACTCAGTTTTTTCGGTTCCAATTAAATCTGTATTTGTTCGGTTTTTGTTCGGTATCGGTACTTTACCAATTAACATTTGATTAATCAACACACTTAATTTCGTAGAATCCCTTAACCTATAATTTTTTTTTACTTTTTTGGAAGCATTAAATTTCAAAACCAAGCCTCTATCAACCAAACAACTAATCAAAATTATTAGAGCAATATGTAAAAAGTCGCAAACACCTAAAAATGAGCTTAAAAGATCAAACACGATCACTAAGTTTAATTTTTAGTATAAGTTTAAGTAACCAAAATTTGCTTCAAAATTCTATGAGAACACAAAAGCATAAGCTCAAATCAAAAACTCAATTCTCAGCGTTCTTAACATAACTTCAAGTCCATTAAAATATCTTCTAAGTTCTAAGAAACTGACTAAAACAAAGATAAAAATGAATATGAGTAGTATAAAATTAATCACGAACAACATTCTAAAAAAAGTATGTATGTATGTATGTATGTATATATATATATATATATATATATATATATATATATATATATATATATATATACATATATGATCGGTTCGGTATATTCGGTATGGTATTACACTCAAACCGTTACCACTACCATTACACCATATTTTAGTCGGTTCAACAATTCGGTATCGGCACATAATTTTGGTTCAATTTTTTGGTATATTTCTAATCGGTATTCGGTCGATTCTTTGGTATCGGTCGATATTTGCTCACCCCTAGCTAGACTCGAAGTCCTAGCCCACAATCTAGCCTAAGATTGGTAGGCTAAAATGGACTAGCCCACGATCCAAGTCCTAACTTGGTAGGCTAGAACTATGACCTAAATGGTCTTAGTCCGATACGAAAGGAAAATATAATCATTACAAATTATCAAAAACATATAAGATTCAAATAAAATAGGAATAAAAGTATATTTATATAAAGATAATATTTTGACAAATTATTTCTTATATAAAACAAATATTTATATCTTATGAAAAAATTAAAAAATGGACAAGAAATCTATTTAGGACAAAATCCCATATAATATGGTTTTCTCAAAACCAAAGACCCAATAAAATAACGATAGCATATTACGGTCGATAATACACTTCATATTAAAATATACGATTTTAAAGATTTAGAAAAAAATTCAGAAAATAGAAAATACAATATTTCAAAAAAAACTCCAGAATTCGCTTAACGGATGTTACAAATCTAGCCTCCTTAAAGAAATTTCGTCCTCAAAATTTAAGGTTCGCAGTAGATTCAAAACACGATAGAGAGTTTAGTTAATGCCTTAGGCACGGTCAAAGAACGACGGCTAGACACGATCAAGATAATCAATTCAAACCACTTAGCACGACTAATGATTTTGGCATGATAGAATTGTAGTATAGGACAATATCATATAGGAACGATTTAGAAATAAATTCCATTCATTTAGGCACGATTAGAAATAAATATCAACTATTTTAAGTACGATCTTGGTCACGGTTAGTAAACCGAATATAGGATCGAAATTCAAGCACGGATGATCAGTAGAGTTTAGGCTCGATGAAGGTCAGGTTCGAAGTCACACAAGCACGATCTAAATCAAAACTTAGGTATGAATGAAAATAAAATATAGGCATAATCAAGATTTCCAAGTCACGGTCTTATAGGCACGGTTTAGAAATCTCAGGATCAAAATTTTTGTTAGGTCAAGAATAATAACCAAAGCTCTAGCGTGAGTAAGACCTTAAAACTGATTTGAAACCACTTAGGCACGAGTTAGTATAGAGCTACAAAAAATAGTTACCCCAGGCATGATTTGGAATAAAATCTGAGCATGAGTGACTAGAGAATCGAAATTCAGGCACGACGAGAAAAATTTATTCATACACAGTCAAACTAAATTCTAACACGACTACGTTCATAATCAAATCAGATAGTCGTGATCGAAGATCAAAATTTTAGGCACGATTTAGAGTTAAGATTGTTATGTATAGTCACGATCATTGGAATCAGAATCATTTAGTCGTGTCGAGTCATCTAAGCACGACCAAACATAAAAATTCGGTATAATCAAGAATAGCATTAACCTAATCATGGTTAGAACAGAACTTAGTCATTATTAACGATTAAATTGAAGGTTTAGGAACGATCGAATAGCATTGAAATCCAAACACGATCATATTTGAAATTTTGACGCAATCGTAGATAAGGTCAATCAATCCTTGATTAAAATAGTATTTAGTTACGATGAAGAATATAATTGAAGTCTACGCACAAGCAATAAAGGATTGAAGTCTAAGTTACGGTCGGACTTAAATCATTTAAGTATAGTCAAGAATCAAGAACCTTGGTACGATAAAGGAGATGGCCAAAATCGGTTGGTCACGATCAAGGTGATCAAAATTTAGCGATATTGAAATTTAAGGATCGATTTAAGGATAGGAAAAAAATCTCTTCTAATAGGATAGGAAAATCGAAGACAGGATTACATAAGAAAGTCAAGGTAATCATCTCACTCTACTTCGACTACTACCAAGTTATCAGATCATCATTTCTCAATTATACCTTTATCTCACAAGGTTAGATATATTACTACCAAAATCATAATCTTCAGTCATAAAGATTAAACCCTTCTATAAGTACTATAAACTTGACCTTTATTCTAAAGGCACTACCCATGAAGCATACTCTTGTTAGAACTCCTCAAAAAAATTCCTTACTTTCTTGATTTTGTAATCCATTTTTAACTTAATCATCTTGAAAGTCTGAATTCCTCCACCTTATCCTTAATCTAGATCCAAAATTTCTCGAGTCAGGGTTTATAAAATCCTTAATCATTCTTCAAACTCATACTCTTGTATTGATTAAGTCTAATGCCACAACTGCCATATAAATTTTTATTCCTCATTATTTAAAATCAACCTCCATATATCCTTTAACTTTATACCTTCAAATATATTTTTCCTTCTTAAAATTATAATTGCCACAAAAGTATCTATATTCTCCTATAACTCAAAAATTCCTTGTTCTATCAGTTCTAGTCAATCTCCTGTAAATCCTTTACTCGATTTAGTATCATAACTGCATGTAATCATAATCACCTTTCCATGTATTTTTGGATTCCTAAATTCAGTATCCTAGTCTAAATTCAATAATGAAATATCTCAAAAATCAATAACTTAAGAACTTCCTAGTTCTCAAAATAAATTGCCCTCGAATATTCTCATCAGTTTTTTTTAAATACAACTACGAGATATTACGGTTCTCACCATTAAGGTATATTCCATTGTCCTTGCTTCTCGAATCCTCCAACGTTCTTTCAAAAATCTATACTCAAAATAATCCTCTAAGTGTAATCGTTTCCAAATTGATAATATCGATCTCTGGATTTTTTTCACAATCTCAGTCATATCCTTATCCTACTAATTTTATCTCAATGTCCAACATTCTATATTCCTACCAGGATTACCATATGATGACAATTCTGTCTATTTTCGAGCTAAATGATTACGATACTTCCTTGGCCTTTCCCTAGTAAAGAAATATGAAAATTCAAGAGATTT